>NQII01000858.1:223565-275796 GCA_002778355.1 Clitarchus hookeri | reverse complement strand
TTTTTTTTTTTTTTTTTTCAGTGTACGAAAGTGAAATAGCGAGGCGGTTCCTTTGATATGAAAGAGCGAGGTGGAATCAGTTGTAAACCTTCGGATTAGCTTTTGGGAGCACCTGGGTTCAATTGTCGGTTCGGAGATCCTGATTTCTGTTTTCCATGGTTTTCCGAAATCACTCCAGGTGAATATTGGGATGGTGCCATACTACATACGAGCGATGGCCGATTTCTTGCCCGCTTTTCCTTCTCTGAACAACTTGCTCCTTCTCTAATGACCTCGCTGTCGACGAGAAATTAAGCCCCCCCCCCCTACTTTTTATGTGGGCGTGTCCATTCACTGGTTGGCTGCAGAAGGATGTGGGAAATTGGGTATCGGGTGTTGCACAAGATTCCCTAACAGTCGGGTCCGATTCCGGATTTTGGCATGTGAGACTCGTGCCGGATGATGCCGCTGGTCGGCGGGTTTTCTCAGGCATCTCCCGTTTCCCCACCTTTGCATTCCGGCCCTGTTCCATACTCACCTCGCTTCATCCTCATCGGATCTCAAGACCTCGATGTTAAGAGCAGCCCAAATCTCTTCACTCACTCACCCTAACGGCTGGACTGTCGCCTGGCGAAATACCGACGCTGATTGGTGAACGACACCCCGCCAAGTTTCTGGCTAGTGAGACCATTTGACTGGAGAGTGGAGATATTTGGGTGGCTCTTAACATCGAGGTATTGAGAGCCGATGAGGGTGAAGTGACGTGAGTATGGAGCAGCGCCGGAATGCAAGGGCGGGGAAAACGGGAGATCCCCGAGAAAACCCGCCCACCGGCGGCGTCGTCCGGCACGATTCCCACATGCGAAAAATACCAGAACGACCCCACCAGTAATCGAACCCGGTTCGCCTTGGTGGGAGGCGAGTAGTCTGACCCCCACATCACAGCGGCCCCCATTTGGCTGGAGTGTGTAGCTGGAGTTGGCGCTATAAGCCGCTGTTTCGCTTCTGTATTCGTAAATATTATTCTGTGGCGCCTTGCAGTACGAGCTTCTGTTTTCGGTCACGTGCCCGGTGCACTGGCAACATGCGACGCGGTCACATGTATGCTACTAAGACGTACTGCAAAAAAAATATATATTCATCACTAACAGGTATTCCCGAAGCCGCGAGAACCACACTAAACCACAGAACTGAATTTTGTAAAGTGCAAAACGAATTTTCACGATGTTGAGAAGAGTAAGGCCGGCACAAAATTGGATTTCACCTGTATGTATACGATGTATACTAAAATTCCTTTAAACTATTTACGTTTTCCACATCTTCCACATGAAGCAGATATTGAACCAAGTAGTAAAGGATTGGAACACTTTACTTAAAAGTAACCAAATTTACTAAATATAAATATATTTTTTGATGAGGTATTGCGTAAGAGACAGTGGAATATTCAATGCAATGTAAGTGTTTGCTCACCCAAACGGTAGAGTTGTTAAACTGCGTTTGGATGGATTCTGAGAAATGCAAAATGTTAAAGGAAATGCACGTAGAGACTTTAAAATTGAGGGGGGGGGGGACAATAAATGAATACAATTTACCCGGGCGTTACCTTAAATGAAAAAGCTATTGTCTTTCTAAAGACGAACCCGTAGGTTACAAACTAGGTACATTTGCATGAGGCAAAATATAAAATACCTGGCGAACCAAAGCCGAGTTTGAATGAACCTAATTTAGTCTCTTACAATCTTGATTGGATGTTTTCGTGGCAGGAATCGTATGTGTCAGAGCTCCTGGGTTGAGACCATGTCTGAAGTTCAGATACATTTCTACAGTTCCACTATATACAACGTCCATCTCCTTTTCATAGTAAACGATAACAGTTACTCGCTGCGGCGTACTACTCGGGACTAAATTCGTCTTTCCTTCGGGCTACACAGGTGTGTAGTGTCTTACTGCGCCTATGACTCACTCACATTGCTGACATGACCTGCACAGCACCAAGGACTAGACAGAATTTTATTCACTGGATTTGAACGTGTGCCATGTTTTGCAAAGTACGCCTTTAACTGTTAAAGGTATTCATAGCTTATGTAAAATTCTAAGTTCCGTGACGAACATCCTGACTAAACTCAAAAGTATCTAAAATATGGGGATTCTCCTCAGTTAAAATATTGGCAGCAGCAGTAGTGAAGTAACAACTGATACACAAAACACAATAGATATAGTTGTTGTACTTCGTAAGCCTATACAATTCATCACAACTAAATGTGGAATGTGTCATAGCGTTAAAATTAGAACAGCAGATAACGCAATAATAATAAATTAAAGTATGCAAATAAACACGGGCAGGAATACATTTGTCCGTTAGTGTTCTTTGTATAATATTGTCTGAGATTAACTGAATCATTAAGTTTTCCAACTTACTCGTGGATAAATTTTCATTAGAATACAAGTGCGTGTTCGATACAATCAGTATTCTGCATAAAACATGAAATTATCAGCATATTGATGAACAAAGTCTGAATCTGATTGTTTAAACATTTGATGGTGTTTAGGGACAAGTCAGATACACAATTTGGCTACTTTATTTGTGGAAACTTCAGTAGAACCGTAATTTAAGACTATGAATGCTGCACTACAAATAACAAAGAACTTAATTAAAAATAATACGGAAACTGTACTCAACCAGGAAGAGATAATTTTTCTAGTTGTTTATTATTATTTTATGTTGTAGGTGTCCTGTTTCTGAAGAAGATAACACGTTTGCCTTACCTTCAAGGTACCATAGCTCGGGACTTATGTGAATATAGGTCGGGTTCTTGACTCAGTGACGGCCAATACAGAAGAAACATCGTACGCTGTTTCGACGTGACACGAGGACAAACTACCGATATTCGCGGCACAGTTGTCCACGCCCTAGTTTACGAGGGATTATGGGTTCGGATCCCGTATACGGTAAACCCGTGTATACATATGCCCACTGATGGTGCAAGGAACATGAAGGTGAGTGGGCTTGTTTCCTAGCGAAAGTATGTATTTTGAGTATTCTCCAGTATATTTATTTTAGTATACTTTAACACAGTTGTCTGTTGCAATTTTTAAAGTACTTGTCACATTTTAAGTCTAGCGTTTATACAGCTTTAAGAGATTTTATGTACACAAAATGATTATTAATCACTTTACAGAGCACATCCGTATAGAAATGATCACAGGTATCTATTTGGTCATTCTGTCAGTGAGGGTCCCGGTTGGTTTAGTTACCCTGCACAAAATTGGGTGACGTATTGGTGAANTTTAAGAGATTTTATGTACACAAAATGATTATTAATCACTTTACAGAGCACATCCGTATAGAAATGATCACAGGTACCTATTTGGTCATTCTGTCAGTGAGGGTCCCGGTTGGTTTAGTTACCCTGCACAAAATTGGGCGACGTATTGGTGAAATGGAATCGTGAAGGCATTTTAGCTACCCAACCCAGGCCCGGTAAGGCGAAAACATTGACAAATCGAGGCCAGGGAAGCCACCAGCGTTTGGTTAAGTCGTCAAACCTCAAGACGTCATTACACACAGTGGCACCAGACATTCTATCTACATCGGCAAGTATTTTTACTTTTGGTCCACTGGACGAAATTCATCCCACAAGCCCGAGGTCACTCACTACACGTCATGCCGCCCACTTTTAAAGTGCCGCGAAACATGCCATTGGACTCTAGAAAAACTGAAAAGAATCCTGCGGAGTGACGAAATAACTCTACGTGGCAAGCCCGCGATACAATCGCAGTAAACTGCTGCTTTCACCTGTGCTCAAGACGAGTTAAGCGCCGTCCGAAACCTCTCAACTTCAGCCCACTTAACACGTTAGGGATTGAACTGAAGCGCCTGTTGAAAACCACGCCAAACCACTACAGAGCTCGTCATTGTATTACAGGAGAGCTAAAGATTACTGCAGAAGCCTACCAAAAATGGGTGGAAATACCTTTTTCGAAGTACGGAAGTAGCGATAGAGGAGAAATGTGGACCACCATCATGCCTAGCCCATACTAGATCGGCGTCGGGGATTAATGGCCCTTCCCCAACATTATTGACGGCCGTCGTTGCTTCAGTAAGTATCGACTGACTGTAAAACATCCACATACAGAATGTTGGCACAGAGGCGGCGGCAATAGGGCCCGCGAAGGAGGGAGAGTGGGTAAGTTGAGCGGGAAGTTGAAGCAGGACGAGGGGAAGAGGTATGTCCTGGGGCAATGCAGCATTCCCCCGGACTAGCGGCGACCTGTCCACCTACTTCACACCGCCCGCGCCGCCACTGACTCCACTTGCCGCCAGCCACACGCGCTAGGGCGCTTATTCTCTTGTAGACACCACTGCGTCTGCACCACACTGCAACTAGCCCACCTCCCGTTACCCCGCCCCCACAACGCACTTAAGGTCGATTCGTCTACCCGGGGCTGCTTTCCACTTTTTTTAAGGCCGAGAAGCGCGAGAGCGATAAGGACGTCAAGTGTTGCGTCATCGCAACTCCGCGAAAGGGTCTCAACTGGCGTGCAGTGTTCTCGTCGTCCTGCGTCTTACCTATGGGACATTAAGTGGCAATCCTTTGGTGGAAAAGCTGTAAAAAAAAAGTTCAATGTAGGGCCCTTAGAATGCTTTTATATGTATCTAATGCGTATATTTTGAAATACAGAGCTTTGAAAAAGTTGTTTATACTTTTTTTGGGGTGCTCCAAAATGGTGTATCATATGTGCGTGACATCTTGGAAACACTCAACAGGTCTCGTCTGAAGTGTGTGTTCTTTTCGTAATCAGTTTATTGGACGCACGTTTAATAGTTTCATGGGGAAANAACAGGTCTCGTCTGAAGTGTGTGTTCTTTTCGTAATCAGTTTATTGGACGCACGTTTAATAGTTTCATGGGGAAATGTGTGTTTCAAACACTCTGCAACACGTGCCAGGTAGGCGAGCCCCTTAACATGGAGCTTAACTTACGTTATCAGTAAGTTCAGCAGTGTATCAACAGTGAATTAAGAGTGAGGAAAAGTTAATGTTTCCAATACAGAAGTTGGCCCAACTTTAAGGAACGATTTTTTTGTTTCTGTTTTTCTGTATTCATTTGCATTCCTACTAACTTCCGTGTGTATTATATACTGTTTTAATGGCATTCTACTGCAATGGAATTTTAAAGTAGTTAGTGTGTGTNTACTGCAATGGAATTTTAAAGTAGTTAGTGTGTGTCTGAATAATATATGTATTAACATATCTCAAAAAAATAAAAATTAAAGCAAGTCAATGAGCTCAAATAGATAGGTGTCAATTTAGGTGGCAGATAATCTTATTAACAAATAGATGTAAATATTTTTAATGTTATAACTTTTCATATGTATATCTACTATAGGTACATACTATTAATTGGCAGCTGAAGCCCCTGCTACAATTGTACAGATGCAGCTGTCCGAGCGGCTCGACCGTGCTGTCAGTCCATGCAGATTTCCGATCACGACGAGACTTGCGTGCTACAATGAGGTACAACAGACCGCCATTTTTGTTTACATTTTTATGTTGCCTTTTGTTGACTGTTATGACATTTCTTCACCCTATATACTGCTTGTCATTGATATTATATAAACATGACCTTAAACGCACTGCATCACTTAGAAAACAGCCCAGTCCTTCATATTGAAATGACTAAACGAATATATTAGCTATTAAATAGATTATGTACAAAAGACAAAGCATCTCACTGATCACAATGACGTCAGATGCTGATGGTGTAGTCCATCCTGCCTGACCACGTAAGATAAAGTTTTGCCACCTCACCTCACATCTGCACCATCAGCACCTGACGTCACAGGTCACGTGACCCAATCAAATGCTGTATCGGCGACAGCACGGTCAACTCGGACAGATCAAACAGACACATCTGCTCTGTTGTGGCAAACCCTTTACAACTCTTAGAGCAAACACCTAAGTCAGCTTTGTATCAAGCAACCTTAGAATACAACACAGTCACACAAGTCATGTCACTACTACATCTCTCCTTTATAAGTTTAATCGATGAACTGCCCTCCATAGACAGATAATCTTCGGAGAGCAGCCGGGTAAGAAGAAGGCTGAACTGTTGAAGATACTGGCTGCGACAACATGGCTTCTTCCTCAGATAACAGATGGTTCAACTCGAACTGTGGCATCCTGTGTTACGCATGGTTTCTAATCCCTACAATCTTCTCTCATGAGGTGAAGATCTTTTCTTTATCTCCTTATCTCACCCCCTGCTGTTCTTACCATGAGTGACTGTGGTATCGACAGGCGCAGAGAAATCCATTCTTGTTCTAGTCTATCCAGCACATAAAGTTTAGCACCAGGGGATAGTTCACACAACGGTCAAACTCCGCATCTCTTATTGAAATTTGAAACTTGATTCTTCATCCCAACACTTTCAGAGACAAGGTGCTTATCCAAATTAATAAGAGATTGAATAAGATTTTTTCTGATAAGTAGGCACATGATCCTCGAGTTTCCATTCCATTAGTTCTGCTGGGCTATAACCACATTGAAGTGTAGAAGCTCTAAGTGTTAAAACTTTGTATGGATCAGAACTTTTTTCCAGATGCTGCTTTCTATTCTTTACTTCTGGTTTTGCAAATCTGTTACTTTGAGGTATTTTGGACTTGATTTGAACAGTTAAAAATTACTTTCATGTGCAAATGGTGAAAGCTTCCTGTTCAAAACATTAGTTTGATCATACCTAATAATTACTGGAATGCCATGTCAGGCAAAAAACGATTTTATATACGTTTTATAATACACACTGCTGAAAGTTCTTCCAGAAGAGTAATTAGTGGAAACCTAGAAAAATAATCAGCTAACAAAAACAGCTACCACCTTCCCTTCGACTTGTACAAATACATGCTAACTGTTTGCTAAGGATGCTCTGGGAAAAGTGTAGGTAAGAGACTGAGTCACTCGAAAACATTTCAAACAGCTCTCTACAAGATATTTTATCTCAGCCAATATACAAGCATACCACACAGTATGATTTGCAAATAACTACACTTTGTTATCCATAGATGTCTTTCATAAAGCTTATAAAAAATTTAATTTTTTAATGACTGTTGAACTATTAAATGGATTCCCTTCAAAAGCAAACCCAGCTTGAAAAGATGTGTCATTTCTGTGTTGCCAATATGGTAATCATTCCTCAGGAACTCAATTTTTCGAATGCCATCCCTTAGTGCAATACAATGAAAACCTTGTCACAAATAGTGTCCTCATAAATTGTCTGAGTGATATCCTTAAGGTTTTGTATCAGAAGCTGAAATAGAGGAAACAACTAACTGAACATGTACGAATACCTCTTCAGTAAACTCATCTTCTTGAGTATTAGTTGTAACACGATATCGAGACGAATCGTCAGCAATAACCTAACTCTTCCTTGGAAGGAGAAATGCATTAAAAGAATATTTCTTCAGTCTACGCCATAATTATTGTGATTTTGTGATTTCATTATGATCTCTTAGCTCCAGAATAGCGACAAAAGTTTATGATCAATTTGTACTGTTACATTTGTACCTATAATAAAGAAAATCCGATTGTACACCCATGAGATAGTAAAACATTCCTTCTCAATTTGGGCCCATTTTTTTTTTTTTTTTTTTTTGCTGAGGTTAGACACCTTGATGCAAATGCTACAGGCCTTAAGTTTCGTAACGTTGCCACTGTATCGGAACTGCTTCAAGACAGTAACATGGTGCTACAATTTTATATAAAAAAAAGGTGACATAGTGTTAAGGCTACGCAAAGTTAACATTACAAGCCCCATGTTAACTTCAGTATGAATCAGGGTGGATATGACCATACATTTGCAGATTTATTTCAATTTCTCCGAAACTTAATTTTCAGATTCATTATTTAAAAACAGGGCCTGTTAGGATGTCTCTTAGCAATTATTTTGGAATTCATCTGTATCTGCTATTGCTATTGTCACATCTGCAACTATAATCACAAGCTCCTCATTTATTATATTTTATGCCGCAAAAGAAAATATGGCCAAAAGTGTATACCTAAGCTCTCTTACGTAATATTGTATACTTAACAAGTTTTGACTACAGACATTGCTGGTGTCTGTATCAACTAAAAACATCCCATTAACTTGAGGGTATGCCAAAACAGAGGCAGAGCATGAGGCATTTTAATGTGATTGAATGCTTCCTGATACTCATTTCTCCAATTCAATAGTTTGTTATTTGCAATAAGACAATGTAATGTTTTGGCTGTGTGAACTATGTTGGCCGTAGTACGTACACAATCTGAGGAAGCTCCGAAGTTGAGATTTGTCTCCTGGCACTGGCAACTGCTAGACTGCCACAATCTTCCCTGGGTCTCTCCCCAACTTCTGAGACATGACCCAAAATAATGCACTTCTCTCCTTTTTTTGGGCTTAGCATAAGATAAGCTGCTATTAATTTCTCGTAGATATCTCATCACAAGTTCATATGCTTTTCGAAAGTCTTCCCCAACACAATCACTCTGTCCACATAAACTACGCAGGTCTTCCAATGCAATACACTCAAAATAGCATTCATTAACCTTCCAAAAGAGGAAAGTGCATTGCATAAACCAAGATATAACTGAACTGCCAGAAGCCCTGAACGATTGAGTTTGGTCTCTGTTTTGTGGGTGGAATTATACCTNCAAAATAATGCACTTCTCTCCTTTTTTTGGGCTTAGCATAAGATAAGCTGCTATTAATTTCTCGTAGATATCTCATTACAAGTTCATATGCTTTTCGAAAGTCTTCCCCAACACAATCACTCTGTCCACATAAACTACGCAGGTCTTCCAATGCAATACACTCAAAATAGCATTCATTAACCTTCCAAAAGAGGAAAATGCATTGCATACACCAAGATATAACTGAACTGCCAGAAGCCCTGAACGATTGAGTTTGGTCTCTGTTTTGTGGGTGGAATTATACCTNAACCAAGATATAACTGAACTGCCAGAAGCCCTGAACGATTGAGTTTGGTCTCTGTTTTGTGGGTGGAATTATACCTACCAGTAACCTCTCTTCACATTCAGTGTTGAAAACCAATTAAATTTCAGTATTGTGTCGAATGCATCGTCATTATGGGGTAAGGAATAGCCATCCTCGAGGTCACATAATTCTTA
The DNA here is from genome assembly GCA_002778355.1 of Clitarchus hookeri. Lineage (NCBI taxonomy): Eukaryota > Metazoa > Arthropoda > Insecta > Phasmatodea > Phasmatidae > Clitarchus > Clitarchus hookeri. The sequence goes on along the minus strand of NQII01000858.1, from coordinate 266,655 downwards.
TCTTACATAATTTCTTCCTTATGCAGGAACCAACTTTATTGGTGCCTCTTGGCTCAACTTCCTCACAATGAATAATTCAACTAATCTGGTCAGTATCACCCAGGCTTGTCCCTTTGCTGATAATAATTTTGTAATTATTTAATTAGAAATTATTACCTAAGATTGAGGGAAAGTCTTGATTAAAGTTTCGGCAATCAATAATCTTTGAGGCTGGGCATGGTCATACCTTGGTTTAACCATCATCATCGGGTAACTCTCAGCTCCACGTACTTCCACTTCAGTTTTCGAATGAATGTTGCTATCTACTATCAACTTCAGTTGGCATACTGCATTGTCATCATTAAGTGCACGTGCATAAGAATTGTCTCATTTCTATAACAGTGTGTGTTGGAGCTCACGTTGAAAATGTTATGTTTGCAAGGTTATATAGTCCAATAATAATAAAATTAACAATTTCTACCACTAGAACTCGACGTTCCACTGATTTCTGGAAAATCTGATACCCCCAATGAATTCTCCATGGATAGGTGCTGATCCCCACATAGCACTAGCCAGGTGGAAGTTTACTCATAATTGCCNCCCCCAATGAATTCTCCATGGATAGGTGCTGATCCCCACATAGCACTAGCCAGGTGGAAGTTTACTCATAATTGCCAAATTCTCCATTGTGATAGAACTGTAGGCTTTGCTACTTTACTGGTAGCTATTGTGTCTATAAAAATGTTCAGCTATTTTCCATAGATAAGAAGTTGATGTCTGAAATCTTTCTCTTGCACCCACCAAACCTTTTGCTTTTTGCTTTCGAGATGAATCCGGTAGTAAACCACGCTTGGGTAAAGTGGCATCGAAAGGGTACACCAAGGTATGTCACCTAGGAATGGACGAAGAGATGGACAAGCTGATACAGAAAATATGTCACGAGTTCCTTGAAACCCTAGTTAAACTATTCGAAACAATTGAAAAGCCTGTGACCCCAAAAAGATAAGCACAAGCATATGTGAATGCTGACAGTCTCACTGAGGACTTGAGAACCTCTCTTATGTTAGAATTTTGGAAGAAGAGGTCATATAAGACGAAACTGTAAAGCTAGCCAGACATGTTGTCTACAAGGTACAGAAAGGCCCACTGGAGAAGATAACTCAGGGAAAAGAAAAGTATTACACCATCTTCCTTTCCCTAATCGCCACAATGACAGTTTTTGAATCAGTGGGTGCACTGTTTCCCTGCTATAAATGCCTCTCCTCAATATCACAGTACGTGGAGAAGTATCTTGCATATCACCAGGGTGAAGGCTGAGCATGTATTCTAATAAAATAAAATTTAAATTTAATCAACTTTAAAAAATAACTTGCATATAAATTGGTTAGTTAAGGTTGCAAGTAGGCTGCTAGGCTACCATAAATATATAAATGGGCAGGAATTCAAGAACTCACGGTGAAGTACTTGTCAACACGCACGCACACACACACAAAGAAGGAAGACACATTTTCCATGCAATTGTGCGATCGCTACGTTTTGCTGGCTAGGCCAGCTTCATCAGGCGGCGAGTTGTGTAACTCCGTGGAAAATGTGTCTTCCTTCTCTGTGTGGGTACCTGCCGACAAGTAATTACTTGTCTTTTGAACACATCCAGTGTCCTACAACTCGCCGCCTGGTGAAGCTGGCCTAGCTAGTGAAACATAGCGATCACGCATCTGTGTGAAAAATGTGTCGTCCTTTGTGTTTTTGTGCCTGTCAACAAGTACTACACTGCGAGTACTTAAATTCCTCTCCTTTTATATATTTTACATATAAAATTTCTTGCCACAGATATCAAAATACAGCATTAGCATAGTTTAATTGTATATGGTGAGACAAAGGGAATAGACCACTGTCCTGCTAAGAAGCATAATAATGTGCTTGTAAAATGAGTTGAATGAAAGTGTCAATTACCCTTGTTTGTCAACATGGTGTGTGTCCCCTATTATTTGATTTTCTTAGTTACGTAAGATGTACAGTTGCAAAAATGGTGAGGGACAATGCTTACAAACATTAGTGGCGAAAAGTTACTCCAACAGGTGAAAATCAACCCCATTTGATGGTGAGGAAGATTTTGAAGATAAGGAAGACTGGAACCAAAACATTTCATCAACAGTCAAACATGATGGACTGAGAGAGTACTTGTAAATCTGCATAGCTTACTGGTCAGGAATTCACAATGCAACATGAGACACACCACCTAGAATGCTGTTCTGGAGAGTTCCATCTCCCTACTGACTTGCTGTTCTGGCAACCAAATAAGCTAACTGCTACCACAGTATAGGGAGTGTGTGTGAATGAATATTTTAACTTGGTAGTGCCTCTAGCAAAGACTGCGGTAGAAACGGAGTGAAAGAGAACGAAGAACAGGCACATTACAGAAAATGGTACAATGAAGTTGCTGGGAGGAAAGTGTACTATAATTTCTGAATTGTTACAGAAAAAAAATTTTCATCTGTATTTCGAAAGTGGGTGATATGGGTCAGTGTCTCCAGGCGTTTGAGGGGGTGTGGCAGTATCATGCTATAGTAGCCCAGCCCGGTTAACCCATTTGACACTAGAAAATATGGATGATGCATTTCTTATAGCCTCTCTCTACTCATGGTGACCCAAGGCTCCTCGTGCCACTCATGGTGACCCAACACGCCTCGTGCCACTCCTGGGTAACGCAGATTGGAATTGCTGTGATGCCTTGGGCTGACAGTTGGTACCTAGGCCCAACTAGTTGGCAGGGTGTTGGACTACTTAGCATTTAGGCCATTGGGGCCCAATGCTGGAATTTCATGGTGAAGGAATTCTTAAGTTGGTAATGGTCAGTGGCCGATGACTGCTCTTATGGCTGGCTGTTTTGCTGGTTGATGGATGTCGTGGCGATGGTGAGGAGGCAATGATGAAAACAGGAATAACTCTGGAACCTATGGAGTTTGATAAGGACGGAAATCTTCCATTTCAGAGCAGAGGCGGCTTTTCCCGGTCCTGCGTGCCATGGTGGGCCCGGGGACCTCTCCCAGTTCATGCTCGTCGTTCGCCTGCTGTTTTCTGGTGGGCAGCCTGTAATGGGTGTAAGGCTTATGCCCAGAGAGGCTTTAAAGTGTCCTCAACCACAACCGGAATGTGCATAATGGGTGGACTGGGCTTGCCCCCTGGTTAACTAACGGGTAGAAGGGGTTGCCTCTGTTGGCCTGGTGCTGGCAATAGNTGGGTGGACTGGGCTTGCCCCCTGGTTAACTAACGGGTAGAAGGGGTTGCCTCTGTTGGCCTGGTGCTGGCAATAGGGTGAGCGGTCGGTCATTGAAAACCCACTAGTGCCATGGAAAATAAGTGGGAGCACGGGCTGATTGGTTCGGCCCCACCAGAGGTTTTCTCTGGTGTTCCGATCACATTGAGGTTGGACTCGTACTGGCAGTGGTTAACTCCGCATGTTGGAGGACGTCTGGAGAGATTCCCCCTCTTAAAGAAAGACCGGGCAGTGAGCGGCAACCAGCTCCGGTTGTGTCCTGGAGACACACTAGGAGTGTGGATGGAACCCCGGCCAGACAACAAGCTTGGTATCAGAGTTGGAGGGTCTCAGAACATTGTGGTAGGGTGTTCTCATGCTGTACTTGTGAATCAGGTTGGGGGCTTTGGATCTAGTCAACTCAGGTGCTACGCTGGGACACCTGCAATGAGAGGGCGTGATCCCTCTCCCCCACCGATTGGGCGGTTGTAGTGACGGAATAGCCTTTGTGGTTAAGAGCGCTAAATCAAAATACAAAAGTATGAAGGCTGAGAAGCCCTAACTGTATGTCTTCCAAAAGTTTACTTTAAGAAAGGTCAAAATTTTATTTAGAGTAAGTACATAGACGGTAAAGATATGTCAAAGCTGAAATACATGGCAATTGCTTGAGAGAAACAAGTTTTCACAAGTCGCTTTATAAGATCAAAATTAGGATAAATGAATTATTTTAACAGTTTTGCACTATATAAAGTATACGTAGTTTTAATAAGACACTTAGTAAATATTTATATATTTTTTTAATTTTCAGTACAATTATTGCATTATTTTAAGTGATAATAGTGTGGTGAAACTGTCAATCCTGTGCATATTATTTTAAAAATGTAATTGTAGATCGACTTAATTGGGAAAATGGTAACGGGTGACTGTGAATGATACGCATGTCAAAGTGTCGCAAATATATTTATGTACTGTGTTTCTTTATTAATTGTGACACACACACTTCCCAGGCAATCATAGTACAACAATGGGGAAAACCAAAGTGTGCTTGCAAAAATTTGTATTCGAAGGGAGCGAGTGCGAGCGTTAAAGAAAGTTCAAATCTAAGTTTGCAGTTGCTGAAAATGTCACTTTTTACTGATATAATCCAAGTTTAATTCTGAAACTATGGTGTTTATCGGTAGGAGACATTAACAAAACTCAACTACTGTTTTCTCAACATGGCACTGCACAACACAACAGTATTGACCGCTCTTTTATGGTTTGTTATAGAGGTTTAAGGCTCTCGCCTAGCTGGCACTTGAAATGCATCACAGTGTGTTTGAAGCACTAGTTTTTCTATGAAACAGGTGTCCATCATGCTGCTCTACGAAAAGAACACACACATCAGACGAGGGCTGTCTAGTGCTTTCAAGACATCACACACATTAGAAACACCATTTAGGGGAGCACTCCAAAATGGCTAAAAACNGGGCTGTCTAGTGCTTTCAAGACATCACACACATTAGAAACACCATTTAGGGGAGCACTCCAAAATGGCTAAAAACTGCCTTTTCAAAGTGCTGTATCTCAAAATATACACGTTAGATACATACAAAACTATTCAAAGGCCATGCATTAAACCTTTTTACAGATATTCCCCCAATAAATTATTGGGTCACCACTGAATGTCCCATAGGTACATGCAGTGTGACGAGAGCACTACACGCCNCATTCCCCCAATAAATTATTGGGTCACCACTGAATGTCCCATAGGTACATGCAGTGTGACGAGAGCACTACACGCCAGTTGAGAGCTTTGTGCTTAGCAGCGACACGGCACGTCATTCGCGTGGCAATGTCGCCCTCATCTCTTTCGCGCTTCTCAGCCTCAAACGTGGAAAAAAGGCACTAGGCATGCGGGAGCCTTAACAAACACTGAAATGTCGTATTTACGTATTAAGCTTCCTGCACGCGTCCCACCAAAACCTTATAAAACCTGTTGCAAAAGTGCAGCACAAGTCATTCGCACGCTCCCTATTCACATGCGAGATGCAATGATGACTAATGAACACACACTACTTCACTCTGCAGCATCTTCGGATTAACATTACCAGAATGCAGACACAATATGACCTAAAATACTACTAAAGGGGTTTCCGAAGGGGACAACTGGTGTTGATTTACAACCTCTAGAAATGAAAGGGATACTGCTCCAAATTTAAAACAGAGAAGGCACTCGCCAAATTTTGAAGCTCAACATTATTTAGTGAACTGCAAAGGGAGCTAAAGGGATACTAAATTTGATAGCATCAATGTAAGCTGTATGTAGTTGCTTAGTCTGTGTGTCAGAGGCAGGTTCAAAAGTGCAGCAGTTTGTACTTTTAAACTGAGATGGCGCTATCAGTCACTATCTGTAGAGACTGAACACGTCTACAAAATTTTTGAATAACAAAGTGAAACCAGTTGACAATGTGTGTGCCAAACTCTGGGAAAGAACTCAGGGTGCTACAGTAACAAGTGGAAAAATCATCCTGAGGCAATACAAAGGTGCGAGAAAAATCAATACAATAACCTCCTGATTAATTACAGCAGTATGAATATTGCTATAATTTCACAAACAATAACTAAAATAACCTCTCCACTGCCTCGTGTTTGTCGAACACTTGTCCTTATTTGGTGTGTGTCAAGCATGTTTTAGACAATCATCTCGAGGCAATGCTCTTTGCTTGGGTGCATGGATATTAAAGAGAACGACCCAGAAACGCTTGTTTGGAGTGGGAACGACCAAGCAGTGGACACATCTGCCCGTACTATGGGGATTGTATCCAAGAAAGGCAGTGCATTTCTGAACCAATACTTCGAAAAACAATGCTTCGAAAAATGGTACACGACATCTGCATGCCACTGCTGTAGACTACTCAGAGTCACTTTCTGGAAACCAAAATTTTCTTTAATATGACAACTTATATTTGCCTGTTGTGTCCACTTGCAAACAAATTTGGCGAGACTAAACAGGAATATTGTTTACTTAAAGTAAGTAAGTTCACTCATTTTGAACAATAACTTCTTTAAAGTCTCTGATACTGAACATGAACGTGTGTGTAACACACAACAGTTTCATGCATGTTTTCTTAGCCCCTAATTGCATATGAGCAGCTGTGGGGAATTTTTTTTTATAAATAATAACTTTTATAAATGATAAGGATTGTTTTGAAAAAGAAATCTTTAAATGGAAAATCAAACTTAATGAGCACATAGCTACATTACAAAGAATAGAGATTATTAACTCTGAGAAGACGTCCATAGAACAAATACATAGAGGTCAATACCCCCTTCAATTTAAACTGTTCTTAAGTTTAAATTGTCCAAAACTATTCGCTCAATAGACCAATACCACGAAATTTAATGAACAAATTCTTATCCAATGCTTTTGTGTATGTATCAGCACAGTTTTCATTGCTTGGCACATACAGAACTTCTACTAGCCCTTCTGATATGAAGTATTTAATGAAATTATAATTAGCGTCAATCTGANGCTTGGCACATACAGAACTTCTACTAGCCCTTCTGATATGAAGTATTTAATGAAATTATAATTAGCGTCAATCTGACGAGTTCTCTTGGGGTTTCCAGATCCTTTAGCAATAGATATTGTTCCTTAATTGTCTTCCAAAATACATACTTTGATGTTCTCACCAATTTTTTCAGAAGTCGTCTCATCCATTCACAACGGCAAGCTACACAAGAGTGTGCTGTGTACTCTGCCTCTTTAGATGATACTGCAACTGTTTGCTGCTTANATCACAACGGCAAGCTACACAAGAGTGTGCTGTGTACTCTGCCTCTTTAGATGATACTGCAACTGTTTGCTGCTTACAAGTTCCCCACAAGACAGTTCTACCACGCGTTTTGTGAATTGTTCCAGAAACGCACTTTCGATTCTAAGTGTCGTTGGCCCACTCTGCATCACAGTAAGCTTCCATTGTCTGTCCATCAATAAATAAAATTTATAGTTTGTAGTAACATGTAAACAGTGTTGCATAGTAACTTAACAAAAGTAATGAGTTACTCTGTTACAGCTTACTCTAAAGTAACTTTTTGGAGTAGGCCTTACTAGTTATATTTTTTGCAAGTGAACTTGTAACTTAACTAAGTTACTAATCAATTGTAACAGACCAAAAAAATAAAAGTTACTTGTTTTTTGCTTTACAATACTGTTGTTTCAGCTCGTGTGCGGTGAGAATAGCTGAAGTAGGGGAAATTCATGAGTCATGAGTTAAAGAAGCAGGGGGTGCTTGCTTTATGTCTGTCCACATTCCTAGAATTAGTCCCATTACCTACGCTGCCCTCTGCCCTGTCCACTTCATTTTTATTTCTTCTTGCCTATGAACCATGCCTAATAACTAGTGCTTTTGAAATGCTAAAATGGACACGGACAGTGAAGAAAATTATTTACCATTTCCTAAACTTAAAGATTATTTCTTTCTTAATATTTGACATGACTATGACACAAATGTTAAAGGTAAATGTTTATAATGCTTTATCAAATAATTATCTTCATTAAGAACGTCTTCTAACCTAAAGAAACGCCTAAATGTAGAAAATTCCAGTAACTTGTGTAGGGGTGTGTGTAACACATGCACACAATATGGCGTTGTTCGAATCGGCAGATTTATTGAACCATATGGTTACGTACTTTTATTAATAATGTAAATACTGCAAGTTTTATTTCTAAGCATTCGTCTCTTAAATATTTTTTATTACTTTTATATTGGCATTTAATACATTTTGCAATTGCTAAAGAAATGACTACTAAGAGAATCCAAACAGAAATCTACTAAATCACAAATTACTAAATTATGTATTGGACAATTCGAACACAGCCAAAACAGAGTAAAAAAATGCACACACACAAAATGACATGGCGGTTCCTTTGATATGGGCGTACCCATTCACTGATTTGTTGCGTAACTCTCTGGAAATGGGCCTCATTTCTGATTGGCTACTGCGTGCTATACAATTTTCCCTAATGGCTGGGCTGCCACTTGGCAAGTTAGTAGCCAGGCGCTGATTAGGGAACAAAGTTCCAACATGTTGCTGGTAAGACACGCCATTTTGGTAGCGTGTGCGGCTGGAGTCAGAGGAATAAGTGGCTATTTCACCTTTGTATACGTAAGTACTCTGTGGCCAAAGTTTCAAAATTCTGGTAACTTTTCAATTTACTTAGCCACGCCCAACATGTTTTCTTGTAATTTGTACAAAAACTGCTGCAAATGTTTTAACTGTTACTATAACTGTAAATACTAGACGTATTTACAGTTAAAACAAATAACATACTTTGGAAATCTCCAAAGTATCCAGTTCTATAATTTCAGTACGTATTTGGCAAACCAGTTTTTTTGTTTGGCTTTAATTTAATGAATGTACATACGTTATTTTGTATGCTATGTGAGAACTGGTACTATTTTAATGTAAACATTTGTAAAAAAAACTACGTAACACTACCATACTTTTTGGTGTTTTATATCTGCAAATTAAACTAATGCTTTAATGTTATTTATTTTATGAATAGCCACCAGAAATCAATTTTATAAATATTTTACATACAAACTACTGTTAACACAGCACTTCACTTGGTGATTTTACTTTATTTAACTACAAAATTAGCATACTGTTGTACATATACATGTGCGCAAATTTCATTTAAATAAAAAAANTTTTACTTTATTTAACTACAAAATTAGCATACTGTTGTACATATACATGTGCGCAAATTTCATTTAAATAAAAAAAACATGGTACATTTAATGTTAACGACAGTATAAAATGCTTGTTATGTATAGTCTGTGTCTTTTAGCATTTCGAAAGAATTGCAAAAAACAAGAATGTTATTATTAATTACTGAAAAGTAAATTCNTAGTCTGTGTCTTTTAGCATTTCGAAAGAATTGCAAAAAACAAGAATGTTATTATTAATTACTGAAAAGTAAATTCAGTTTTAGAATACAATTTTCCTTGTGACTATTTGAACTGAATCTTTTAAAAGCTTGTGTGGATGATGCCATTTCAATTTTGTCTGATTTTAAAGGTTTCCAATTTATTTTGTTTCCATTTTGTTAAGTGTATTACTAAAACTGTGAGCTAAATTATTTGTATTATAATCCTTAATAATACATATATTACTCTTACCCAAATATTTGTAAGACATGTGACACTCTCCACATTGTAATAAACAACACAGAGAAAAAAAAAAGCTACAACAGAAAAAGAAGNTTTGTAAGACATGTGACACTCTCCACATTGTAATAAACAACACAGAGAAAAAAAAAAGCTACAACAGAAAAAGAAGTACATTGAGAAGAGCTAAGGCCATGAGATACAAGCTAAAAGAATGCATTGCCAAGGCTANTGAGATACAAGCTAAAAGAATGCATTGCCAAGGCTGAAGAAGGGCCTGAGAATGTACACACCATCTCTTTTGACCTGCAACAAACATTCCTACACCAAAACTGACCTGTGGTCGTGCATTTTATCTGCGAAAGATTTGGACCTACAATGTGGCCATACACGACTGCAGCTTGGATGTCGGACACACGTTTATGTGGGATGAGTGTGTTGCTAAAAGCGGTGGCAATGAAATAGCTATTTGTTTGTTAAAATATATTCGTAACATGGGCATAAAAGACGAAAAGCTGGTTATTTTCTCAGACAACTCTGGAGGCCAAAATAAAAATTACAACATTGTTAGCCATTATGACTATCTTATCTCTACTGGTGTCTTCACTAAAATGGAACATTACTACCTAATAACTGGACATACGTTTCTACCATCCGATCTGGATTTCACTAAGATTAAAAAATACCAAATTAATAAGCCCTACATTTATACCCCAGACCAGTGGAGAGATGTGATTTCAAATGTGGAAAGAAAAAGAAGTTTACAGTTGCAACACTTACTAATGTTGACTGTTCGAAATTACGAAACCAAAAAAAAGAAGCAATGAGGGTTGCAACACATTTCAAAAAAAAGTATTTGTATTAAGTTGGAACACAAAACAGAAAACACCCATGATGATGAAAATAAAACATCTGGTGACTGAAGAGTTTCTTAGGGTTTCCCTGAAAAAGAGAGGAAAAATGATATCAATGGAGTTGATAAAGAAGTATGATGATCCTAATTATATCAATACGAAAAACCTTGATGATCTAAAGGAGTTGCTTCCACACACATAGTTCATTTCATATAAGAAGGCCACATTCTGACAGTCAGCGAGTGGCAATTGACGTATTCAAAACAAACAACGTGTCATTTACAAAATCCTGTATCAGCTGATGCACAAAGGAACAAAAGTTAATGTTACGTTGGCTATTCTGAGTGTACTGCCGAAGCACATTAGACAAGCTGAAAATACGCTATAACAAAGAGTTCCTAGATTAATTAATACATTTTATGTTACGTGGTCATAAAACAGCGGTTTTTAGCTTTAGATACTAAACTTTGCGATAAAATAGTAATTGTTCAAAATGAAATGCATAATAAAACAACCAGTATAGAAATGAAACGCAATATCAAAACCTTTTTCACTTTGTATACCGCCCTCTCCAACCTCGCTTTCCTTACGTGCTTGATATTAATTCCAAAAGCATACAGAAATATTGCATAATATTATTGAATTATTTTCTCTAATAATTTTACAAAATATATTTGAAATACTTTTTGTACCCAGCCTACACTATAGTTGAAAAATCTGTTGTGCGCGCTACCTATTGGCTCATTTGCGAAGCATACGCCATATTGTTCTCCGAAAACCCACTTCCTTGTTTCCGGAGAAGTGGGACACCACACACTCGCAGCACTAGCACGCCATACTTGTAATGTGTGTTGCACTCACGTCTTCCCGCTGCTCCCCTCTACACGTTCCTGCCCTTCCAGTTACATTACGTTTAAGAACAACCGTACAAATGCACTCCAAACTTCGTTTCGAGAACTCTCTCGCCGCCTGCCGCGCCACCCAAGTAGTTCATCAATCGCCGCACGAGGCAGCACCTCCTAGACGCGCTGACTCGCCGGACCAGTTATGTGGCCGATCAGCTGATGGCGGAAGGATACGTAGTCAGATGAAAACAGTGGTGCTACTTTTGCCGAACTGTCAAAAAATGGCCTCCTTATATGGTACAGAGTATACCATTGATACATCATGGCTATTATAACAACCTTTGAGCAAATCCTGAAGAAGACGCGGAGGAAGAAAGGAACTACTCAGAAATAGTTGATTAGGATCTGTTACAGTTTACCAGAACTAACATAATTTCTGATGTGCATGTAAACTATAGCAAGGTAGCAAACCCTTAAATGTAATCTATATAAAAGGACAGGAATTCAAGTACTCGCAGAGTAGTATTTGTCAACAGGCGCACACACACACAAAGAAGGACAACACATTTTCCATGCAATCATATGGAAAATGTCGTCCTTCTTTGTGTTTGTGTGCGCGCGCCTGTCGACAAGTACTACCCTGGGAGTACATACTTGAATTCCTGTCCTTTGATATACTTTTGGTAGCCTAGCGGCCTACTTGCAATCTTAAATATAATCTAGTGCATTAATACAACATAAATGATGTCCTTTTGTATAATAAAGTAGGAAAATACTTTTGGTTCACAAATGTCCTTTTATTTATGGAGGAAGGCAGTGCTAACCCACAACTGTGGATATCATACTATTTTGATAACATATATAAACTAAACATTTTTGTTTCAACAACTTATTGTGGTTGCCATTAGCATAAACAATTGTTTCAAATAATAACTATTGATATTTTACACGCACACTAGTTTTACAGGTTAAGACAAACCTTACATATTTATTATCTCCAAATGATGCCTGCCTACGTTTGTTAGCACTTTCTTCCCCCGACCCCTTCAATTTTAAGATTAAAAAACTAACAAAATAAAAAAACACACACAGGAATCTATAGCATGTACACATATTTTTACAAATATAAAAAAGCAATAAAACAAAATTATTAGAGTCTTATTATATTTATTTATTTACAAGTGGAACTTTGAATGAGCATTTTTTGGAGTCTCATAAAATACTGTTTCAATACATAGTTGAACAAAAGAACGTTGATTAATAATAAATCTACCACTTTCTTCCACAAAATGTGAAAAATAAATTATCTTGCCTTCTGATATGCTTTATTTATTATGTTTTTACTTTTTATTACTTTACTAGAACATCATGTTATGGAATGAACGTTTATTTTCTTTTCTCTCAGTTGAAAGAACAATGAATGTAAAACTAAAAACAAAAACTACACCATTCGCTAGCACTACATACTCAAATATACTATCANTGAAAGAACAATGAATGTAAAACTAAAAACAAAAACTACACCATTCGCTAGCACTACATACTCAAATATACTATCAAGTAAATAAGTTAAACATCTATAATAATATTTTGGCACCTAATGTACCAGTTCTTGTTGAGAAATATACAGCAGTCTCAAACTAAATTGCAGTCGTATGAGTTAGGAATCTACGTTACAGGGCAAGTTTCACACTTTTGAACACCTGCAAAATGCAACATGTTTCACTTACATCAAACACTTGTTATTTTTACAACTGTTGATGTGACAATGGCTGATTATGGAAGGTCTAAACTGGCTAATGACCATGGGTTTTAAAAAACTCAAGTAATATATTATTATAATGACTGTGCGTAAACCCACACAACACACTATTTAGGAAACAGAAAGGACATGTACAAAGTAAACATATGTATTACAAAATAGGAACTTGTAAACAAAAATATACGATAAAATAAATATTAACAGCTGTACGAAGTTGTGTAATAGCAGGTACGGACGGTAATGGTTGCCCCCAAACCCACGGCTGAACACAGCCAGTAAAAAACCTTCCATTTGGGGCAGTACAGAATACAGTGGCTCTAAACCGATTTAAGAGTCCTTGTATCTGGCATTTCTTTATACTTACATCTATCTCCCTGGCAATTCTCTCGAAAATACAGATCAGAACAAACATTCGCTATAAGTCAGCAAAACAGAATATTGTCACCTTAACACTATTCACTCTTATGCACTTTTTGCTAATTAGCCCAAATATTTAGCTCTCAGAGTTTTTATTGAAGTTTCTCTTACGAGGTACAGAGTCCCCACGTCAACATTCTGTCGTCTTCATCGTAACGTTCGTATTAGCCAAACTGTTGGTGCCATTACTCTGATGGCTTCCGATCCACCCGTTGGCTGTTGTCGGTGTGGTAACAGTGCTCCCATTCCCTACCTTGCTCGCCTGACTACCATGACTCGAGATGGCAGGTGGCGTTGGTCGACTGGGAGACATACTGTGATAATGGGGATTGGGTTGAGAGTTCGGAAACGATACATCTTCGGTAGCTTCGTCTTCGAGATCTCCTTCATCGACATCCGAATCGCCGAGGGAGAAGTCCTCTATGTCCCTCGTAATACGCAGAGGGGTAGAGGGGTCGTTGGAGGCAGCTATCGTTGCCGACAGATGCTGAGCCCGTGCTTCCTCAGCTTCTGCCGTGTGGTAATACGACACCTCATGAAACCTCGCGGACACTTCAGGCAACAAGAGTTCCACGAGTTCCATGAATTGCGGTCGTCCCGGTGGCTTCTGTTGCCAGCACAACCTCATCAGTTCGTACAAGCGATCCGGACAGTTCTCCGGCCGCTCCATCACGCCACCGTCTATCACGTAGCGTAACACTTGGTCATTTGACAAGCCCTGAAAGCACCAGAAAACACTTTAAAAACATGTGCACTGAAGTTAGCATACATATGAATCTCATACATTATATCAATAGATGAACACATATTTGCCTCTTTTTATATGTATAACCCTTATGATCTCAAAACACCACAACACAACAGACCTTCTATAAAACAGACCCTAGCTGCATGTACTTTGGGCTTCACTAAAAATATTTTTGGTGGCAATCTAATTGGTTTTTCTTCATGTACAGAGTACGTTCATTGTACAGGAAAGATGTTTGCATATCTAGGATCAAGGTGCAACAAAAGAGCAGAGGGTAGCATATGCACCAGTATGGATTTATAGAGAATGTGCCAGACCTACTGCATCAGCCCCATTTTTTTTAAAACGACGCATCTCAGCATTTTCAAGTAAAATGCGTTGTAAGCAAACCAATAACGGCAAATTGAATGATGAATCGTACATAGACTGGAATCTGCTGGAAACCAGAGAAAACAAAGTCAACTTCAGAATTTATAATGGAAAGATGCTACCGAATTAGTATTGTTGAATAGAGCTTGCAAAACTTAACATCTTTTGTTTGGAAAGTTTTTTGGTATGTTTTGCTGTTTTGAAGATATCGAAATACTCCCTGTCTGGCACACCCAATGTTACATCACGCCACGCCACGCCATCCCAGATGAGGCAAACGGGAACTGTAGACATTAGATAGATAGCAGTACTTGCATTTCCCTTCTGTTTGTGCCATTCCTCATGTCGAACAAGAAGCATTTTGGCAGTATGTGCACTATGAAAGATTTCTAGCAAGGTTTTTATTTCGTTATGTTATTCGTGCAGTAATGCTGCATTAAAACANTATGTGCACTATGAAAGATTTCTAGCAAGGTTTTTATTTCGTTATGTTATTCGTGCAGTAATGCTGCATTAAAACAAAAAGGCATTTGACATAGTTATGGTGTTCTGCGAATGTCGCCAGAATTACTGACAAGCAGAGCGTGTTTCTGCAGGGAGGTATCAAGATCGTCCATGCTGGTCACGACATGTTTTTCAATGATTGGAGGCACGGATTCACAACAGTGGCCAGGTGCAATTGACCCGCAATCATAATCAAGTCAGAAGACGTGTTCAAGACTATAGAAATGCAGATATTCTTGCTGCAATAAATCTGGACCAACCTCTCTCTACTCGAAGAATAGCACGGAATTCCAAGGTGAGCAGATGTACCATCTGGCGAATCCTACATAATAATATTTCACATCCCAACCCCTTTCATGTCCACCAGGAATTAAGCGAAGATGACTTCCAAAGAAGAATCTCCTTCTGCAACTGGTTTTTAAATCAAATTTAAACTTCCCGACTATCATATTGTGGACTGACGAGGCCACTTTCAAATCTAATGGGGATGTAAATATCTACAATGCTCGCTACTGATCAGCAGAAAACCTCATTGGTTACATCAGCAACACAACCACCTCATTGGTTACATCAGCAACACAACCACCACATTTGGAGCCTAAATACCTGATGTGGACTCATCCAAGACCAAGTTATCGGACCTTANGTCAGCAACACAACCACCACATTTGGAGCCTAAATACCTGATGTGGACTCATCCAAGACCAAGTTATCGGACCTTATTTTTTTTTGATGAACAATTAAATGGTGGGCGGTACTCTGAACTGTAAAGTGAGCACTTTTTAAGAACCTCCCACTGAGCACTAACCACTGATAAATATATTTTATTGCAGCATCAGACCAACTCTTTTGAGAATAGTGAAATGTAATATGTATGGCAGCCTATTTATGTTGAAATACAGAATACAAGATAAGATACACAAAAGTAATTTAAGAGTCCAGTATGCATGCATGTGAATAATTAAACTTTACAGTACCACATCCTGCAGGAATTCACCCCCCTCCCTGCAATCACCCCTCCTCCTACCTTCACATTATAGGCCTGCCCAGAGAATTCTCAGGGTTGGGGTATACACAGTGTTTGCAGCCTTCTTTTTTTGAGACCTTTTTAAGTAAATATTTAAACATTGGTTTTAGCAAAAAGAAAAAAAAAACAGCTTACTTCTTCTGAAATAAAATGTACAAAATTCTGTGTTTCTTTAAACTGCAACATATAACAGTTACCTGTACCTTGGCAAAGAAGGGAATGGTCACCAGTAGAAGCACGTTTTAAAATTTCCGCAACCATCACTAAACAGGCCTGGCAAAAGCCCCCTCCCCCGCCATACAAACCTGGTTGCAGATAAGGCACTAATGATGCCTGCATAACACTCAACATAAACTACAACTCTAGTGTTAATGTGAATTAAAAAATATATTCTTACTTAATAATACTTAACATGAACTACCTACCATGTAACATTGCAATTTTTGAGGGGTTATATTTACCGTTAGTCAGAGATATTTTAATTAGATATAACTGAATACTTGCTTATGTTGTCACTTCATTTAATATAATTTCCAAATTATGCTTTATTATAAAAGTTAAACAAAATGCAGTATAACCTTTGTTTAATTTAATAGTTTATTGACATAGAGATCATGTGTAATTATATTACATTTGTTTCTANATGCAGTATAACCTTTGTTTAATTTAATAGTTTATTGACATAGAGATCATGTGTAATTATATTACATTTGTTTCTAAACGATATTCAGTATTATAATTTTGTTTATTATTCATTATTCCCTGGAGGGTAGAAAGTATTAAATGTTTACTAAACAGAAGCACAAAAGAAAATGATCCTGGCTGTCTCTCGTCTCGCCATTGCTGATTGGTGGAGAGATCTGGTGTGCCAATCGGAGGACAGGTACATATGTAAGGCTGAAGTAAAATCGAACAATATTTTCAGAACTATTAACAACACCATCAATGATTGATGCATTTATTAAGATTAAAAAGAAAAATTAAATGTAGTTTGAATAGGAAATGTGATTCTTTAATGTAATGATGAAAATGATGAAGAAAGGATATAATTGCTGCAACAAGAGAATGAAAACTAGNAAATGTGATTCTTTAATGTAATGATGAAAATGATGAAGAAAGGATATAATTGCTGCAACAAGAGAATGAAAACTAGTAATAATTATTGCATTTTTAAAAAAAAAAGAATTAAGTGATAATTGCATTAATTTTTTATGAGAAGAGGAATGGAAGATTTAATTGGTAGAAAGGATTTCGGCTTGCCAATTCCACATCTGATTCTACTGAGACGTAACAACCGGCGCCAACGTGTTNAATTGGTAGAAAGGATTTCGGCTTGCCAATTCCACATCTGATTCTACTGAGACGTAACAACCGGCGCCAACGTGTTACCTAACTATATTGTGATTCTACTGAAATGTAACAAACAACACTTCAACTGAATTTCTACAATTCTAGCAAGACACATATAAATGCTGTATCTGCAATCAGAAATTCTGTATCAATAATAAATCTAACATTTTTCCAACTTTGATGCAATTCATGATTCCACCTGTTCTGGGAAACAAGATACGCAAACCTTTGTTGAGATAGATGTCCCCACCATGCAGCAGTCTACGCTTGGCAAACATTGCTACTCACTGGTGAATACGTAGTTGCTTTGTTTGAATGTAATGTTTCCATCCCTGCTCAATAGCCAAAAAACCTAATGCCCCACCAGTTTAATTTTTGTATTCGTGAAATAATTGGCATCAAATCAAGTTCAGAATCGAGAATCAAAACACGAATATGGGAATTGAAATGGGTATCGGAATCAGTAAAAACATGGAATTGTCCCACAATTAGAAAAATTAAATTTACANAATATGGGAATTGAAATGGGTATCGGAATCAGTAAAAACATGGAATTGTCCCACAATTAGAAAAATTAAATTTACATCTATTGGCTAAATTTACACCTGCATAAACTTACCTGATAAGGCTGTGATGCAAGTGTTGCCATCTCCCACAGAACTACGCCGTAGCTCCACACGTCAGAATGGCTTGTGAACACTCCATCTTTCAGGCTCTCTGGAGCCATCCACCGGACAGGCAGCAATCCTTTTGTGCCCTTCCTGTAGTAGTCAGTCTCATATATGTCACGTGTCATCCCGAAATCTCCAATCTTCACAGTCAAGTCCTCTGCGACCATGCAGTTCCGGGCTGCCAGATCACGGTGGACAAACTTCTTGGCTGTGAGGTAAGCCATTCCATCAGCAATCTCGATGGCCATCTGAAGAATTTGCTGAAAAGGAAAGAGAAACTAACTGCAGAAATAAGAAAAAGAAATCAAAGTGGAACTNACAAACTAACTGTAGAAATAAGAAAAAGAAACCAAGGTGATGTACAAACAAACTAAGTGGAACTTTATAATTTTTCATAGTATGAAAGAAAAAATTTACATGCAGAAAAATCCAACAGATGTGGATTAGTTTTTTAGATCCAAAAAAATACTATACCTAACTTCAAAGTAAGTGTTATGCATCATACTGATATGTCAACAGAAATGAAAAACTGTTCAATTGGAGAATTTTATTCTGGTTAGACAATTCCATCAATCATTTGTGCAATGACCAATTTTCTTTTTTTGTTTTGTTACATCTACATACAGTGTAAAAGCACAGCGATAACAGACAAGGAGAAATTATTACCACTATAGCAAATTATCGTTATAGTTTAATTGCAGTTTCATCACACTTTTTGTATGAAACATTTGAAAAATTACTCCATATATGACTTGCTTGGTTGTTTCTAGTATCACAAGAGTTTTATGCTTGTGTTAACATAAAAATGTAAAAATGGCAATTTTTTATTAAATTGAATTGAATTTTACTTATATCTTATTTTTACATTACAATACATAACTTANGTAAAAATGGCAATTTTTTATTAAATTGAATTGAATTTTACTTATATCTTATTTTTACATTACAATACATAACTTATAGTTAAAAATACATAAAAGAGCACGAATTCAAGTACTCACTCACTCACTCACACACGCACAAAGAACGACAATACATTTTCAACGCAATTGTGTGTATGCGACGTTTTGCTGGCTAAACCAGGTTCATCAGGCGGCTAGTAGTAGTGTCCTACAACTCGCCACCTGATAAAACGGNAAAACATTTGTGTTGGTAATGCCTAGTAAGAATAGTTTTTTGGCAAAAAAATTATGAAACTAAGTGCACATGAATGTGGTGCGCTGTCCCTTTGGTGTAATTTTCCAGTCTCAGTTAAGCTTTGTTTGCATGAAGTGAAGGATTATCCTGAAAGGAGAACTTCAGCAGGTCTTCGGAAAAGTTAGAAGTAACCATGAACAGACTATACAGCCAATACTGTACAGCATCACTATACTTACTTCATGACCATTCTGTGTTTCCGGAATGCTGACGATGCGTTGAGGCCAACAAACTGAGTGCAAAATAAAATGCAGCACTTGTGACAACAGCATTTTGTACATGCTGCCAGTGCCACTTATTAAAGATTATTATAATCAGAAATCTGAATAAATGATATGCACAAATAGTTGAGCAAAACAACTATTTGCCATCCCATATATTTACAACACATGCAATGAATACTGAAAATAGCTGTGTGATATATACAAATAATACAGCTTCCAAATTTGAAGTGTACTGGATTATTTTTCATTCATTGCAGGCACATCGTTGGGAATAGTGAACAAATATTTAATTTATGTAGAAATAATTGTATTTCAAGTACAGTTTGATGATGTTCGTATTGATTGAATTGATAGCTCTGCTTCTTTTATCATCTAGATGCTGTTATTTTTCTGTATGTTTTATTAACTATAATAAAATGTAGTCATCTGTGATTCACGANCTTTATCATCTAGATGCTGTTATTTTTCTGTATGTTTTATTAACTATAATAAAATGTAGTCATCTGTGATTCACGATTAAATTATTTTCTGGGTGCATTATATTTTCTGCAAGTTAATCAGAGTTTCACACTTTAAAAATCTTAACAGTTATGGGTTCAGCATTAACATACATAGTTATTGCATAGGATCAAGTAAGTCAAGTGAAGTGCATGATCTGCATCACGTTTTTATCTAATAGCAGGAAATGAATTCAGGGCAGATTGGCCAATTGAGAGGCTTGCTGGTCATGAGAATTATGCAACATGGAAATTCGCAGTAGAAGCATATCTACAGATGGAAGATCGCAAGGCAAAAACAATGCGTATTCTTCAATAAAAAGACTTTGTTAATAAATTGATACTCTCTGTCTCTTATAACTCGGCAAGATCATGACAGTCAGTGAGTGGCAATTGATGTATATGAAACAAACATGTGCCATTCACAAAATCCTTTATCAGCTGAGTGCACTGCCGTTGCACATCAGACAAGCAGAAAATATGCGGATAAGAAAGACTTCCTAGAGTTATTAATACATTTTATTTTACATGGCCACAAAACAGCAGTTGTTAGTGTTACAAAACTAAATTTCATGGTAAAGTAGTAATGTATAGGTGTTCAAAATGAAATGCATATTAAAATGAGCCATATTAAAATGAAACAACTTCAAACCTTGGGAGTTCTTTTCAAGTCGTATCCCCACTCTCTATCCATGNACCTTGGGAGTTCTTTTCAAGTCGTATCCCCACTCTCTATCCATGCTTTCCATACACTCTTGATATTAATTCCAAAAGCCTACAGAAATATTGCAGGGTATTTATTGTTGAATAACTTTTATCAAATAATTTGACTACATATATTTTAAACTTGTGTCGTTTCAGGCCAGTAATAGGAGAAAAGTCAACTTTTAAAAAGACGTGATCAAGAGACAGGCAAACATGCTGCTACTTGTTGAGTAACGCTTTCGGCTCACAACACGTCCTGCCATGGCATGANGATCAAGAGACAGGCAAACATGCTGCTACTTGTTGAGTAACGCTTTCGGCTCACAACACGTCCTGCCATGGCATGACGCGCCAACTGTCATCTCTCTCCCGAAGCACTACCCCAGCCAGAAAAAATAGCTTTCTTGTGTAAAATAACAAATTTACGAACAGGCACCAATGGTTTTATTTTTCCGCAAGCTCTGTATAATTTTTAAAGTAAAATGTATTTCCGTGTACAGCAATTTTGATTACTGGTAATTTCTATTCGGCCGGTAATCGTTACATCTATGTCCATTACACGCCATGTTGTTCTCTCGCAAACCCATTCCCAAGTTTTCATGTTGTTACTATACTNGATCAAGAGACAGGCAAACATGCTGCTACTTGTTGAGTAACGCTTTCGGCTCACAACACGTCCTGCCATGGCATGATGCGCCAACTGTCATCTCTCTCCCGAAGCACTACCCCAGCCAGAAAAAATAGCTTTCTTGTGTAAAATAACAAATTTACGAACAGGCACCAATGGTTTTATTTTTCCGCAAGCTCTGTATAATTTTTAAAGTAAAATGTATTTCCGTGTACAGCGATTGTGATTACTGGTAATTTCTATTCGGCCGGTAATCATTACATCTATGTCCATTACACGCCATGTTGTTCTCTCGCAAACCCATTCCCAAGTTTTCATGTTGTTACTATACTNATTACATCTATGTCCATTACACGCCATGTTGTTCTCTCGCAAACCCATTCCCAAGTTTTCATGTTGTTACTATACTGTATTAATAAAACGAAGAAAGTAGAACGCACATGGGTAGTTTTTAAGAAATTCTTACGTTATTCCACACCACATATTTCCAACTCAAACTGTTTAGTTTCAGTTATAGCAGAGTGACTGCTTCGCTATAGTAGTCTGTGAATTGCTTTCATAACCTACAAATTTTTTAGACAGATGTCAGTCTATAAATACCTTAAAATTTGTTTAGCATTCCAGTACAATGGCAAGTGAATTAGCTGACAGCGTGTTAATAAAATATACAGCCTCCACTTGACGCATCAGTTGATGGCAAAACGGATACATAAACGTAAAGTAAACATTTGGTGCTACTTTCGCCGAACTGTCAAAATCTTGCCAAGGTACACGAGACAGAGAGTACATACTGGGAAAGGGCTGCCAAACAAAAATAATAAATGTATTTTTTGTGTACTGTAATATCACATACATTTTTCCAGGACTTACCTTCAAGGTCGGTGGCTGCTGCGCTGAAGTTTCCCCAGCATCTGGACGATGGGAACGAAGGTATGTTTTCAGATCTCCAAATGCCATCAGTTCCATCACAACCAGCACGGGCTGTCCCTGGGATACCACTCCCAGCAACTTAACCACGTGATTGGTGTTGAACGCTCTGAAAATAAAGGTCATTGCTTTTTTTATTACAGAAATGTGAAAAAATACACGATTCCATGGATGAGTTCTAGAACATAAAATAAGGATGAAAATGAAATATTATGGGAGTATGTCGAGAAGTGANGGGGGGGGGGGAGAAAGAAGAGCAAAAATGTGGTTATGTTATGTATGGATGTGGATAAGGCATATGATATGAGGAGAAAGACTGGAAAGCAATAGAAAAAGCTGGAGCAGGAATGCAGATATGGAAATTTATTATGTTAATTAAGGCAAAGTTTATTTTGTATTTGAGTTTATGGTGCGAGGTACTGGGTGGAGTCAAAAAGAGTTTAATGTCAACCATGAGAAAGAGTCTGGTGCAAATAAAAGTGAAGCAGCAATAAAGAGAAAGACAAATGCAGAAACTCACAAAATTTGTATGACTGTTTTCAAAGCCAGGTGGGTAAGTACTATTTACCAAGAATGCCAGGAAGTAACTGAAGTAACATAATGAATTCTGTGGAAAGAGAGCAGCGAGGATTAAAAATTTGTAACAAGTGTGACGAATAAGGTGTTGATAAGTGGCACTCGTGTTAATAGTTACGTGCCCATAGCAACATGACAAAAATGTGGACACATACGATGAAAGCAAGTACGAGGCATTAACTGATACAAAGTAGTAACAAAGCGTGGGAATGAAGGTTTAATAAACTCTGAAATAATCATTACTGGAAAGTAATGAAAAGAGAGAGGAAGACTGGAAAAATATTGGGTAAGTGATACAGAGTGAGCAGACCCTAACCAAGTTTATGGCAAACATAATGAGAAAAGATAGCTTGCAGAAAGCAGAAGGCAGACACACAGTAATAAGAAACGGATGATAGAGGGACACAAGTGAAAAGGAAGCAGTTTATCCAGCTGAACCTAAAACTAGCTGATCACTACTGCCTTTTATGAAGTTCTTTGGAAACTATTTTCTCATCCAAATAAGGTTTGGTAATTTTGATATCTTGCACACAGTAACATGATCCAATAGAACAAAAGTAGTTTTTTTGACACCAAATTCAAGTTATTTGTTTAATGTTAGTTAAGGTTGCAAGTAGGCTGCTAGACTAACAAAAGTGTATAAAAGGACAAGAATTAAAGTACTCACAGTGTAGAGTACTTGTCGGCATGCACGCACGCACGCACACACACACAGAGGACAGCACATTTTCCACGTGGTTGCACGATAGCTACTTTTCACTGGCTAAGTCAGCTTCATCAGGTGGTGAGTTGTAGGACACTGCAGTAGGGTGGAAGGGCTCTGTTAGTAGTAAACCTAGGTGTCGGGTGGCGAAATAGGGTGGGGTGGGAAAATTTAAAAATTGCCGGTATAGCTGATGGGTATGGTTAAGAACTGTGATTATCTTATGTTGAGGCCTGGCAGCTGCCTGGATTTTGTTTTGAATTGGGGAGCTAATTCTCAGCGTCTGAGTTCTCAGCTATTGCTTGAAGGTGGTAGGGCTCTCACAACTCTGGTACTGTAGCAGGAATCAAAATCTTTGTTGTGTGATGCTGCACGTGCTGCAACTGGTTTGTCTTGTAGGTTATTGATGTGACCAGCTACGGCTTGTTTGGTGTCTGCTCTGTGGCCATTCATTCTCTGTCTGAGCGTGTTGGTGGTGAGGCCGATGTATTCTGCATTACAGCGTTTGCACTGTAGCTGATGTATCAGATTTTCTGTTCCACAGTTGTAGTTGCCTTGGGTGAGGTATGTACGGCTGGTGAGTCTGCTATTGAAAGAAGTTTAGGGTTGGTGGATGGCATAAGAGCTACAGAGTGAGCTATTGCAAAAGTGGGATCATTTGGGGGTGATAGTTTGGTTTGCATTTGTGGTGGTCTGCAGTTTTGGACGAACCAGTAGGTTGTGGAGGTTAGGTGGCCTTTTGAAGACCAGGTCTTGTGTTTGTGGTTAAGAAGCCAGAATTTTGTATCCAGAGTGGAGAATGTTTGTGAGTTTACTCATGATATGGGACCACCAGGAGTATATCAGAGTTGTTGATCTTGGTTTGCGTTCCAGTATTTGAGATGGCTTGCTGAATCTGTTTGTGGATGACATGCCTTGGGTAGCCCCTGTCATCGAGGAATGCTCTGGTTATTTGTTCACACTGTTTGTTGAGATCACTGTTGGTAGAGCAGATACGTTTGGCTCTTGTGACGAGACTGTAGGGTAAGGATTTTTGGCATGTTAGGGTGGTAGCTGTCAAAAATTAAGTATTGGAGGTTATTGATGGGTTTGGTGTGTACAGCAGTTTGACTTGTGCCATTGTGGAGAGTGACTTCAACATCCAGGAATATGGCATGTGTTTTGGAGTATGACCAGGTGAACTTGAATTAACTGTGTGCGTTTAAATTGTTCAGAAAGTGAATTAGGCGGTCTTCAGTGAAAGACCATATTATGAAGATGTCATTGATGAAATGCATCCAGCAGTGTGGTTGGGTTGGTTGGTGACTGAGGAAGTTTTCTTCTAACTTGCCCATAAGCATATTGGCATAGGATGGGGCCATACGTGTACCCTTCACTGTGCCTTTGACCTGAAGGTAGTGCGTGTCTTGAAATCTGAAGTTGTTGTTGCTGAGGGTTAAGCTGGCGAGTTCAACAAGGAATACTGTAGAAGGTTTGCTGTGTGGGAGTCTTTGCTTGAGGTAATATTCTATGGTCGACAGTCCAGATGAGTGGGGGGTTGGTATAGAGAGATGTGACATCTATAGTGACTATGTATGCATCTTGGAGAATGGGGCCCAGGTGTCTCAAGAGCCCAGAGAAGTGGCCAGTGTCCTTGACGTAGGATGAAAGCTGCTGTACCCAAGGTTGAAGGTGGACATCTCTACAAGGGCTGAGATTCTCTCATTAGGGCTGCCAATCCCTGATACAATGGGATGTCCTGGGGGTGGCTTTTGTTCCTTGTGTATCTTCGGATGCAGGTAGAGAAATGGTGTGGTGGGTCTATTTGGGGTGAGCAGTTTAATTGAAGCCTCAGATAAGTCTTGGAGGGGGCCCTGGGACACAAGGTATTGATTGATATGGTTGCAGAATCTGGTGGTTGGGTCTTTTCTTATACGTTTGTAAGTGGATGTGTCATTGAATCGGTTTTCTGCTCCTAGAATGTAGTCTGTTTTGTTGAGGATCACTGTGGTTGTGCCCTTGGCCAGCAGTATTATTATGTTTTCAAAAAAATCTAGAAATAATGTTGCACTGATTAAATGTTTTTAGATGATAATCTCCTTCTGGATGACTTTTCAGCACAAAATTATGTTAATATCAATAGTCCAGCAGAAAGGCAGACACAAAAGAAGACACTGTGGCATGCACCTCTGTCGCAATAATGTTAAATGGCCAATTCACTGATAAAAATATATGGTTTATCGAATGTTAAATGTTCACTGCCTACGACAGTGATTATGGCCTTATCCAAACAAGTTAACAGTGACTGTGGCCTTATCTAAACATGTTAAGTCTGTACAGAGACATACAAGTTTAGTGCTGACATAAACAAGTAGTAATGGCAGAAACTCTATGACTGGTCACGTTCCATAAGAACAATACCTCCAGACAGGCATAACAACTTCACGAAAGAACACACAACAGACCATTTAGGAAGAATTCAAAATATTCTAATATAAACACCACTCTGCGGTATGTGTACAAACCAAAAATAAGTATCAAATAATTTATATTAAATACAAATACGCAGTTCACTCACTTCATAACAGAAGCCTCGTTGAGAAATTCACTGCGCTCCCTGTCAGTAGCATTCTCATTAACAGTCTTGATGGCGCATCGAATTTCTGGCTGACCCTCTACTACGTCATGGCCTATACCCTCATAGACCATTCCAAAGGAGCCCTGACCCAGCTCTCGTAACAAATCTATTTTCTTCCGCGGGACTTCCCATTCATCTGGCACGTACACTATCAACATAAAGTAAATAGTAGGTATATACATAACATTCTCACATTGAATGGAGCAAAAAACTAGATACTACAAATCAACATTTAAAAAAATTTCTGTTATGTCCCATTAAGAGATTAGAAAGTGCATGAACAGTATAATCATAATGGAAAACTCAGCTTCTACCTCATGGGGAACACATGAGTGAGATTCAAACAATTCATGTATTTTTTCCCTCTGCATTCAATTCTAACTCACATACCAATATGAAGTGCAGTTTCACATCAAAATGGTGTCAAAGAGCACCATCCAGCAATGCCTGCCAATACCCTGACTCGCTACGGGTCACGCTATCCCTTCTAGTCTTACCACAGCCGCAGGCCCTCCCAAGAAGAGGTGTCAAGCCGTACATGCCATAGAGTGTTCTTGGAGCCAGGGTTAGCTACAGACCAGCTGATGCCTCTTGCTGGTCTGCAACCCGCCCTGCATCCCGGGGCGGCACTTACCCCTTCGGCTGCAGAGGGAAAATACGCCGCCAGCTTCGGCTATCTTCAGCCACCTCTCTCCATGGTGACCTGCACCCGCCACGCTGGCCCTGTATCACGGGTATATATAGAGGCTGCAGACCAGAGTTCGAGGCGGACTCTAGCAGCTCTGTTGTAAAGCNGACTGACTCTAGCAGCTCTGTTGTAAAACGTTACTCTGCCCGGCCGTGTACAGACTTTATCTACCACTAGCTGATCCTCGCAGCATAGTTGTAGGGTGTCACTCACTTTTCTCTACCAGCTAGCGCAGCTCCAGTCTAAGCATCTAGCTTTCCGACAGCTTACCGAAGCAACCCGCACTTCCCGGCTGTCCAGCCAGCCATGCACATTCAGTCCACGCGTCCGAGTACCATACCTCTGGGGTCACCCTCACCGCCCGCGCCACCACATCTTCCGATACGAGATGTCATCCTGGTTGGATTCCTAGGATCAGCCTTTAGGGTCTTAGTCAGGGTACAGGCTGATTAAGTGCATTTACTGTTTTGGCAATAAACTGACACAAACGAATTTGGCTGTATTATCACTCTCAGCTACTATTCTTTTGCAACATGCTTCCTTCTATATCCTGCTTCATCCAAGAGGACCTCAGACACACTTGCAGGAGCAGGCATGTGCCGCCACCCTTATCCCTTTTTTGCCAATATGAAGAACTGTCTCTGCAGAGCAGCGGCCCACTCGACTGTTACAGCCTTCTGCATGTGCTTAGGTCTGTCGGCAACTTCCCGCCAGCAAAGTCACTTGCTGGAGACCAGTGGCCAGGCCTACCAACTACACCCACTGTCTTCCTCTCTACTCTATTTACTCCCTCATGCCTCACCACAAGACTGGGCAGGATAAAACCGCCAAACAGAGACTAGTCCTGATTCAAGGCCTAGTAGAGGATGGACAGAGTGCCAACCAGGTGTATTCCTGGAAGCGAGAAGAAGCAGCTCGGCAGAGGGAAACATCGACCAGCTCAACAAGTGGAAGCTGTAACCTACATTATGAGCTACTGTGGCACGTCCCCCGTGCCGTCTTGCCACTGCCTCTCACGCCATCAAAGAAGCCAATAACCTTTAACTGGCCCTCAGCCGCAGACAAGGTGGTCCAACACTGAGTTTTTGTTTAGCTACACACCTTCTAGAGTTCAAACCAGGCCAGCTCCTACTAGCGCTGCTCGTAGTGTCCAGAAGGCCATAGTAGAATTGCCAAAGGCAACCAGTCCCAATCCCAGCAATAACCCAGCCAAGTGCACGACACCTGCTTCCCCAGCCGCCTGTGTGTGTGAGCAGTGGAAGCTAGAAGGAGGGGGTAGGGGGAGGCTCAAACGTCGACCAATTCCAGTACCTCCCATTAGGAGAGGGGTGTCAACACTATTGTAAGAGACACCAGTAAGAAACTGGTAACATCTCAAGGATGACAGTTACCCCCTACACTACCACATTTCTGTAACACATTCCAATTACGTTTNGAGGGGTGTCAACCCTATTGTAAGAGACACCAGTGAGAAACTGGTAACATCTCAAGGATGACAGTTACCCCCTACACTACCACATTTCTGTAACACATTCCAATTACGTTTCTTCAAATATATAAGCAATTCCAGAGGAAGCAGACAGCTCCTTAAGTTACCCATTACAGATACATACAGTAGAACATCATTTTATTTGGAAGACGTCTATAACTACTGAATTAAATTTAATATTCCATGCAAAATCATGTTGCAATTGCTGATAAAAACCTTGTGTCGCTAGATATTTTTATTTAACATTTTGGGGAACAAAGGGAGATTAAGTATATGCTTCCCTGGTATCATTATTTCAGAAGACCTATCAAAATAAACTTACATTTCATTACAAATATGTGTAATTTTTGCAATAGAGAAGATTGAACATGGACTTGCAATGGCTTGGTAAAACATTGGGCCGCTCAATGTTTCAACATTTTGGTAGACAAGGAGAGGCTAAATATGCACCTGTATTATATAATCTTTTTCAGAAAATGTCTGCATATAAAAATTAATTTATATTTAATTTAAAAACATGTTTATTTTTGCGCTAGAGCAAGGAATTCATGCAAAAAAAAAAAAAAGGAAAGGCAAATTTTGATGATTAGGGGTTGGGGGTGGGTCAAAATCAATTCAAAATTTCACAAAATATATATAATGACCAACCGGTCTGAAAAACCTTATTTATGGAAACAGTGAGGGGTTGGTTTAAAGAGGTTCCACTGTATTATGTTTGGAAAGTAAAACATAGAATTTGAAAATCAAATCAAAATAAGCTAAAATCTGAGTGCTAGCTGTAATAAGCTATTAAACTAAAAAGAAAATCAAATTTGAGGAGACATGATAAAAACATATAAACTTGTACCTTGTTATAAATCTGTCTTGCTGCAGAAATAACTAAAATCTGGGAGACTGAACCATTACCTAACAGACATTTCTAATTCTTGGCTAATGAGGTGGGAGAGAACAAATCAACTTAAATATATGGTGCCCCAAAAATAAGCAATGATGTGCTTTCATTCATAAAAGAGAAATGAGAAAAATATGAGGCAGAATGAAAATTATGTATACAGAGAAAATAATTTTTACACCTATAAACATTCACAAATATAGAAATAAAGTAAACTCTAGATTTTCCGGGGTAATAACTGGTTAAGGGTTCACGGATAACCGATTTCACGGTAAAGTAATGGGGGAAAAAATGTTTACTTTAGGCCTACAATTTGTACATGTAGGTTATATAAACAAATAATATAGTCATACAAGAATTAAATTATTTGACAGCCAATGTGTGGCAACATCATAAATGATATAAACATCACAAAAAAAAATTCTGTATCAGCTGATGCAACAACGGTTGTAATAAAATTTCATATTGGTTATTTTGACAGCTTACATTAGCACACTAGACATCGGAGACGTATGCAAGCAGGAAGATTTTAAACAAAATTTCTATGTATTTTATTTTAAATTGTTACAAAACAGCTGTTATTAGTGTAATAAATTAAACTTCGTTCTAGGATAATATGTAGGTGTTTTTTAAAAGAAATGGAACACTGTATGCGATAGTTTAGCTTTGTTTATGTCTTCATCATAGGCTGTAGCTACAATTTTTGGTATGTGATGATGTTAATGTAATTTATGAGGTTGCCACACACTGGCTGTCAAAAATTGAATTCTTGTACGACTATATTATTTAAAAGTGAATGCTTCATATTATTTGAAGAGGGCGNACTGGCTGTCAAAAATTGAATTCTTGTACGACTATATTATTTAAAAGTGAATGCTTCATATTATTTGAAGAGGGCGGACAACTATCGCCGAGTATTTTTCAAATATTTCTACATTAATTTGACGTAATATATTTCAAACCAGAGTTGTTTTGAGTCCAAACAAGATAAAAAATTCTCTTTTAAAAGGATGTCCTAGAGACACTTATACACTACAGCAGCAAAATAGGCGACCGTGCTGCCATCGTCGGCCATTACGTGCAGCTCGCTTCTGAAACCACGCCCCCATGAAATTACACGTTTTCCATGTNAAAAAATTCTCTTTTAAAAGGATGTCCTAGAGACACTTATACACTACAGCAGCAAAATAGGCGACCGTGCTGCCATCGTCGGCCATTACGTGCAGCTCGCTTCTGAAACCACGCCCCCATGAAATTACACGTTTTCCATGTGTAAAGTGTAAATATGCGAACAAATTCTCAGAGTTTTAAATTTTCCACGGTAATTATCTAGTTTAGGGGCTTTTCTGTAAAAAAAAAAAAAAACACAGAAAAGTGGTATACTTCGACTCTACTAATAACGTAGAACACAAATATACTAGGGACATTAACGTACGACGAATTTCCTAACATGTACCCACCNTTTTGTCATCCAGTCGTACTCGGTGACATGGTTAATTTATAAATAGCCTCTGCATGTACGAACGGCTGTAAACTGCAAGATATCGCCTTTTTGACAAGCAGACGCCAGTTTTAATCGTGAAATACTTTATTATTATGAATGAAAATATGCTGTCTGACAATTTCCCCGAATTCCTAATACTTCCAAGTTTCACACCTATTCACTGTTAAAAATATGTGTAAATATAGTGCCCGAACACTTTTAATACTAAAATTAATCAGTACCGTATCACTTGACTGCAGCCAGGTAATTAACAGCATGCGCATGGGTTATTAATAGCAGAGGCGCGCGACTGGCGGCAGCTGTTCAATATTTGACTTCTCTAAACTGGTGGCTCCACAGTTAAGCCGCAACCCGATTAAGCCGCCCCCGGTAAATCGGGAGTTGACTGTACTACTAATGGAAATATTTCAACTTGACTATGCAGTCTTAAACTATAAAATTGTATGGATATTGAACTTATTTGCCATGTTCGGAAGCATGCGGTCTGACCACTACACAATAGTCATTATATAAAATTAAGTTCAAATTCAATTAGGCAGCTTTTAATATCTTGAATCCATCTCTAACATTTGAGTCTTGCACAACCCTAATATACATATGTATAAACAATAATCTCAGAGCTTTAATACAAGAAATTCATACCTGTGCTGACATATTCAGGATTGACAGATGCAATGAGCCTCATGTTGGGTACCCCTGGGATGANAAGAAATTCATACCTGTGCTGACATATTCAGGATTGACAGATGCAATGAGCCTCATGTTGGGTACCCCTGGGATGAATTTGCGCCTCAGGAAAAAGGCACCAGCGAATATCAGCAGCAAGACAAGAACAGTGCCAACCAATGCTCCAATAAGTAAGTCGAATCCAGATGCTGTCGTGTCCTACAGGCAAAATAAAAATATCATTGTCCACTGATTAAACATTACTAGCAACAAGATTTTCATGGAGTTCTTTCTAGCTCAAATTCATTATGCTGAAATATTTACTTTCATAAATGCTCTGTGTGGTTATTAATGCAAGGTTATGGGCAGATGAAAATTTTTTTAATACAAGCAACATAATTTTGCAGCAAGTCAATTTTTCCAGACAATGTTGATTATTTTTATTCACAATACTACAATAATATCTGAGTACGATTTTACAGAAAAATATTTTAACATGCGAACCAAATTATTTTTATAATTCTTTACACAATTTCCCTAGTCTTATTTAAAAAATAACTTTACCCATAGCTACACAATATGTAATATCAATTGTTGTTACCCAATCAACTAGAATGTGAAAAACTTATTATGTACCTTTTCTCTTTTCCCATTTTAAAATATTTTTGCAATAACACTGAGTATAAAAATTTGATTATTTTTAGTATAACATATTTCTTAACTTTTACGCACAAGTTATTGAATCATGTTTTTACAAATTCAATTTAGCATTTTGTTAAATTTGTAATTTTTTATAGTGTGTTAAGTTGGATTTCTGTCTCATGCCACATGAAATTAACCTAAATTTCAGTGTTGTTTCAGTTTTTTGTAACTGTTTATTGTAATAACCATGTGTGTAATCAATAAATCCCAAAACAAATTTATTGCACTACCTTAAAAATTGGTACACTGCATTCAGTTTAACAAAGTACAACAGTTTCAGCTTGCTGTCTCAGTACATCAAGCTAATAAATATGCAAACAAAAAACTAAATCTACACACAAAATGCAGTTTATAATTTAGTTTATTTTACCTTTATATAGAAATAATTTTTTGGAGTGTACTCCCCATAGCCAGCCAAAGAGTTTGCTCGCACTTGAACACTATAGTTTCCTGGTAGAAGCCGCCTCAACATGTAAAATCCATCCTTCTGAAAGGTGGTGCTTGGAATACACTCTGGTGTTGGCTTGTACTGCAACAAAGACTAAATGTAAGCATTTTAATTTTCAGTATAATGTAAATTGCTACCATATACTTACTGATGTTTGGAAGAAAGGAGTAAATTCAAGAGTGTTTCATAAATAGACACATACATGTAATTAAAATACATTGCAATAGAAATAAAGTACATACTGAACATTCAAGCTTAGTTTTACAAGTTCACATGCCTTTACAACTATAAAAACTAAAATATGTGGTTGTTAATACACAGTGTTAAGTGCTGTAAGTACAGAATGTAATAACATAAGTTACTATTTATGTAAAGAAGTTATGAGAAGTGAATAGTGTTAAGGTTGGCAGCACATTCAGGAAGTGACGTAAGGAGACATCCGAGGGGCAGTTAACAGTGAAAACAAGGGTGAAATGGGGCATTCATGGAATAGGGAACACATTTGGAAGCTCTGGTCAGTTTCTATTTTCAGCAGCATGTAACTTTTTTTATGGTTACATCAGTTCTCACAATATAATTCACAGTAAGACTAAAATCAAACCAATATTTTGTTAAGTATGAAATGAAGAAGGTGGGACATAGAATAATGAAAATAGTTTTACCAAAACAAGGGACAACGAACATTGAATGCCTAAAAGGAGACAAAACTCAAAATTATAACCGGTTTTAGCAGAAAAATTAAACAGTATTTTTTAATAAAGTCAAATTGGTTCAAGTNAGCAGAAAAATTAAACAGTATTTTTTAATAAAGTCAAATTGGTTCAAGTGAATTGACTTGTAAGATCTATGAACTTGTAGGATAAAATTTGACTTATTTTGATTGACTTCAAACCCCAAAAAGTAAAAAATTGCATCCATTTTCAATTGTTTCTAGAGTGAAGGTAACGTTCTGTTTTAATGAAATATTAATTTATTTTAATATTTTTAAGTCTTCCAAGAGAAATTATACCCTGCACGAACATATAGACCATTGCCTTGTTGCTTAAAAAATTCTAAACTGAGTGCACCCAGCAGCTTTTAGCACGTACGAGCTACATTTTCACTGTCTCTTGAAAGAAAATTAAGTTGTATTATACTTTTAATAATAACTTATTAATAGAAGATATAGAAAGATATAAGACATACAGAGATAAATAGAGAGAGACTGTGTAGGCTCATAGCGACTAGAGCAGAGCTACAATTCTCTCTTGTAGAAATACTTGTTTCTGGTATTGTCTGAATATTTTACCAGCAGTTGCATTTGCTTTCAATAAGTATAGTTGATTGCAGGTGCCTTTTCAGTATCCCTCCAGTGAAACGCAATATTGCCACACCACTTTGTAAAGTGTAAGTTTCTGTGTTTTATTAATAATGTGTTTCAAAACAGTTACGAGTCTCATTTTGTTTAAAAAGTGCAGGACAAAAAAAGTGCTCTTTCAACCCCGTTTTATACTCTTAAGAATAACATTTAAATTTTATTTTATAGAAAATACAACTGTGACGTTAACTTTGTTAAAACTGTTTTAAAGAGTGCAGTTGCATCTGTACGAACAAACGCACATTTGTCACATTTTACTCTTCCTGCAAAGTTAAAGCTTCCCAAATTTTTATAATTTTAAGGTTATTTCCATACAAGCAAAATTTACCAGTGCTGCATCACAACAATTTGCGATCACCTTACAAGAGACTAAACAAAAAGCAATGACATATTATGAAAGCANGGAAGTTAACTAAGTAATCTTTCAGTGCCTGCCATGAAATAAATAAAACAAAAGTTAAAAGGTGAGAAAAGGTGTGCATTGGATTCATAGCATTTGTTTACAATATTCTTCACTGGCATAACAGCTTCTAAGAAAAAATACATGGCCATAGTACTAATGTTTTACAATTATGATAATACATTTTTGTGTTTTGATAGTAATTGTGTTCATATCTGCAGTTCTGATGAATAATTTTAACTGGAACAGCTCTACCTTTTAAAGTATTCTTTTGTGAATGAATAGAGTCTTATTTTCTAGCAAACTGCAGACAGAACGTTTAGTCTGACTCAGCTTATGTCGATTTGCGGCCTCGTTTTTACGCTAATTTTAAACAGTAATGAAGTTTAAAATTCTTCCTAAGAAATGCAGATCTAATCTCAACATTCCTGGATTTAAAAATATTATTTCTGAAATGAATAACTACATATTTTCTAGCAAACTGCAAACAAACATCTCCGGCAGATACTCTGCCCCATATTTATGCTAATTTTGATGCTAACGCGTGCTCACATCTGCTTCTTTAAGTTCTCCTGGATTGTAAATAATGATTAACTCTGCATCTATCAGATGGATGGAAATAATTTTAATCTTGTTGCATTATGAGAATTTTTTATCTTGTGATTTTTATCTAGGAAAGACGTTTAGGGGCACCTTTGTGGCTACCCAAACTAGGAATATTGCTTTCCTAGTATTTAATTGTCGGACAAGAGCATAAAAAAATGTTTCATTTCCGACACCGCACAAAATATTGGCCTTGCCTGTCTTGGTAACATTCACATACGGGGAGGAAAAAAACTGTATCTTGATATGAACTTGTAAGTAATCTATTTGTTCACAGC
Organism: Clitarchus hookeri; assembly: GCA_002778355.1. Lineage (NCBI taxonomy): Eukaryota > Metazoa > Arthropoda > Insecta > Phasmatodea > Phasmatidae > Clitarchus > Clitarchus hookeri. Next base: position 231,617 of record NQII01000858.1, on the reverse strand, counting down.
CATGTCAAAAAAAAGATGGTCTTTATTTCTCCTTTCAGCAGTTCAGTCCAGTGTTGTTATGCAGTCTCACAAAGTGCAACTCTGAAGTGTAACTACAGTAATGGCAGGCTGGCAGCTGCTTACTGGTTCCTCACCTTGATAGTAGGAGTGGACAGTTATGCATTAGTGAGTGGTGTCTATTTTTAGATCTTTCACTCTTGGGAGTTCTACAGGAGTGGTGAATAGAATCACAACATTCAGCAGTCAAAATAAATACAACCAACTTAGTTTATGCCCTATTTCCTTCAAATTTATCAACTTTTTTAACCCAAATTTTTATTCTTCCCCAAAAAATGGCCTTTACTTTGAGGGAATCGTTATTACCAGGGTCATTTGGTCAATATTAGACGGTATGTGAAGGGGTGGGGAAGTGGTGAGCAATCATGTGTTTTATATACTATTTCTTTACTGTCAATTCTGCAAAACCACAAATGAAAAATGAACACTAGGCATGAGTTGAATGTTCATGTAGGCGGTGTGTGATTGTGTGCTTTTATTTTTTTTACGTTATAACTATTGCACGTGTGTATGTGATATCCAGCATTATACAAAACACACATATATTTCCCTGGTTTCTTGAAATAGTTTGAAATAGACAAGTCTTTACTTACATTTTCTATGTCGACTATACGATATTCAATCTGGTAAGCAACAATTATGCCATTTGGTTGAGGTGGCTCGTTCCACTTCAAATTCACCCGGCTATGATTCGTGACTTCAACCATCAAAGACTTGGGATCAATGTTATCAGCGTTTTCTGCAAAATGCAAACATTAACGTCACTCTCTCAAACAGTCTGCACTGGATTTTGGATGGGTTATGACCCTCAAATTATGCAAATCACTACAGCAGAATCTTCAATACAAAGAACACAAAGTTCAAATGTTATACATACCTGTGCTATAGGGACAACANAATCACTACAGCAGAATCTTCAATACAAAGAACACAAAGTTCAAATGTTATACATACCTGTGCTATAGGGACAACAGCTTAAGGATAATAAATAATGACATTTTCTGTATATAGTATTTTTACGTTAGACTGACAAACTTTGACTGCAGGTTAATCACGAAAAAAGATGAAAACATTTATACTACCTATGGTCTAAAGTGAAGCCTAAGAGCGGTACATATCCTTGAAGTTAGACACAAAGCAGCAGTTTATTACAATATTTAGGGATGGAATGCAAGTGTCTGGATGTGTAAAGTTAATTGTGACATGCAGATTAATAATCCATCTTTTAAATCCCAAGTATACTACATCATCATGGAGAATAAGTCGAAATAAAGGTAGTAACCATGACTAATTCCATTAAATAATTTTATTACAGCGACAGACAGGTGGTGTGTTCTTTACAGACCTTTGTTCTGTTACACATTATCCAGACACTCGATTTTCCATCTTAAACATGTTCAACATTTTTAATGAACTAGTGTTTCAGGTCCAACTTTAAAAATGTGTACCACCCTTTGGATTCACTTTAGACCATAAGTCGTAATTTTTTTGTGACTAATCCGCAGCTAAAGTTTGTTGGAATAATTGAGATACATCCTATACGTAGTATATGTTCATCAATACATGTGGCATGTCCAGTCACAATGTAATGTGCCAATCCTGTATATCAACTCTTACCAATCTGTTTATAAAGAAACAAACATAAATTTCATATTTTTATCAATTAAAAACATTTATCATCATCACCACACATTAAATTTAAATAGTAATAAATAACATACAAGGGAAAAAATATTCAGAATAAAAAGAAGACTGCTGTTTGAAATACACTATACCAAACATGTGATACACTTAACATTATTTCAGAACTGGTGAAAGACAACGGCAGTGCCAAAAAACTACAATAACATGCAGGCATAAATTTTCAGCTTATGTTGTAAATCATGTCCATGATTCTGCAACTTACCCAGCTTAAGTGTGCGAACCATTGCAAAAGTAGGTTCACTGCAGATCATAGCATTTGGCTCATCTTCGGGCACTTTATCTCGACACGCCTGCACCTCGATGTGATACAGTGCATAGTGGCTGAGATTACCGAGGACAACCAAGTTGCTACCAAGCACTTCTACGTTGAAGCTATGGTAAACACCTATACAAAATTAGAGCGACATTCAGTTAATTCAAACTCGTTAAAGGAAACCAAGAACCATCAGCACTTGTGGCTACTTACCAAACCTTAATGTCTGAAATTAATTACTGTACTATTTTTATTTATATTTTGAGTAGCTAAATTACTAGCACAAAAGGGTATTAACAGGCTTCTCAAAATTGTTTTCAACTTTTAATAGTTTGACTGTAAATCTATTTTAATTTGTAACAGCCACGAAGAAAAAAATAGAGGCTTTTGTATTAACAAACGTGACGACATTGCAACGCCATCAAATAGTAGTGATTTTGAGAAGTACAGCTAGGAATGACTTAATGGTCTGTGGAGCCATAAGCAATAACACTACTGATGGTTCAATTTTATTTTTTGATTCATCAATACTTCCAAAATAACTGGAATTGATTAATCAATGTTTTGCCACATTGATTACAGCTTCAGTATCGTTCACACGCTAAGATAAAGTAAATTCTACAAATGGTGGCATTAATTTTGAAAACTGGCATACATGATGCACAGAATAATTACATCCCTTTACAGGTTGATAGAAAATGTTGGAACTACAATAGTGTTTTACTTATGTACATAGCATCACCATACTTTTCTTGTGCTCATGTTTATCACAGCATTAAATACACAAGCCATTTTGGTTTTGCAAAAAGTTTTATTATATATCTATCTTCCGAATAATCTCAGCATTATTTACGACACTTCGTTAGGCCTACCAAACCTGCAGTCACAGAGCTTAAATGGCGAATCAATGCTCTCAATGCACGAATTTTAATGATAACTGTTTCAGAACCAAAAGTATTCTATGTGATACATCTTTAAGTGTACTGACACGTTAAAAATCTTGCCAATTTTAACGTTTTTTTTTCTAAAATTCAACATTAAAATTTACATTTTACAAAAAATTATGAATGAATAAATTTTTTTTACATATCTTAATGTGGCAGTATTTTCTGAGAAAGATAAGTGAAATATATTTTCTTTGAAACAATGATCTTCAAAATTAATGCACTGTGAAATAATTTCTTTAACATTGACTCNAGGTTAATCACGAAAAAAGATGAAAACATTTATACTACCTATGGTCTAAAGTGAAGCCTAAGAGCGGTACATATCCTTGAAGTTAGACACAAAGCAGCAGTTTATTACAATATTTAGGGATGGAATGCAAGTGTCTGGATGTGTAAAGTTAATTGTGACATGCAGATTAATAATCCATCTTTTAAATCCCAAGTATACTACATCATCATGGAGAATAAGTCGAAATAAAGGTAGTAACCATGACTAATTCCATAAAATAATTTTATTACAGCGACAGACAGGTGGTGTGTTCTTTACAGATCTTTGTTCTGTTACACATTATCCAGACACTCGATTTTCCATCTTAAAAATGTTCAACATTTTTAATGAACTAGTGTTTCAGGTCCAACTTCAAAAATGTGTACCACCCTTTGGATTCACTTTAAACCGTAAGTCGTAATTTTTTTATGATTAATCCGCAGCTAAAGTTTGTTGGTATAATTGAGATACATCCTATACGTAGTGTATGTTCATCAATACATGTGGCATGTTCAGTCACAATGTAATGTGCCAATCCTGTATATCAACTCTTACCAATCTGTTTATAAAGAAACAAACATAAATTTCATATTTTTATCAATTAAAAACATTTATCATCATCACCACACATTAAATTTAAATAGTAATAAATAACATACAAGGGAAAAAATATTCAGAATAAAAAGAAGACTGCTGTTTGAAATACACTATACCAAACATGTGATACACTTAACATTATTTCAGAACTGGTGAAAGACAACGGCAGTGCCAAAAAACTACAATAACATGCAGGCATAAATTTTCAGCTTATGTTGTAAATCATGTCCATGATTCTGCAACTTACCCAGCTTAAGTGTGCGAACCATTGCAAAAGTAGGTTCACTGCAGATCATAGCATTTGGCTCATCTTCGGGCACTTTATCTCGACACGCCTGCACCTCGATGTGATACAGTGCATAGTGGCTGAGATTACCGAGGACAACCAAGTTGCTACCAAGCACTTCTACGTTGAAGCTATGGTAAACACCTATACAAAATTAGAGCGACATTCAGTTAATTCAAACTCGTTAAAGGAAACCAAGAACCATCAGCACTTGTGGCTACTTACCAAACCTTAATGTCTGAAATTAATTACTGTACTATTTTTATTTATATTTTGAGTAGCTAAATTACTAGCACAAAAGGGTATTAACAGGCTTCTCAAAATTGTTTTCAACTTTTAATAGTTTGACTGTAAATCTATTTTAATTTGTAACAGCCACGAAGAAAAAAAATAGGGACTTTTGTATTAACAAACGTGACGACATTGCAACACCATCAAATAGTAGTGATTTTGAGAAGTACAGCTAGGAATGACTTAATGGTCTGTGGAGCCATAAGCAATAACACTACTGATGGTTCAATTTTATTTTTTGATTCATCAATACTTCCAAAATAACTGGAATTGATTAATCAATGTTTTGCCACATTGATTACAGCTTCAGTATCGTTCACACGCTAAGATAAAGTAAATTCTACAAATGGTGGCATTAATTTTGAAAGCTGGCATACATGATGCACAGATTAATTACATCCCTTTACAGGTTGATAGAAAATGTTGGAACTACAATAGTGTTTTACTTATGTACATAGCATCACCATACTTTTCTTGTGCTCATGTTTATCACAGCATTAAATACACAAGCCATTTTGGTTTTGCCGAAAGTTTTATTATTTATCTATCTTCCGAATAATCTCAGCATTATTTACGACACTTCGTTAGGCCTACCAAACCTGCAGTCACAGAGCTTAAATGGCGAATCAATGCTCTCAATGCATGAATTTTAATGATAACTGTTTCAGAACCAAAAGTATTCTATGTGATACATCTTAAAGTGTACTGACACGTTAAAAATCTTGCCAATTTTAACGTTTTTTTTTCTTCTAAAATTCAACATTAAAATTTACATTTTACAAAAAATTATGAATGAATACATTTTTTTTTACATATCTTAATGTGGCAGTATTTTCTGAGAAAGATAAGTGAAATATGNCAGTATTTTCTGAGAAAGATAAGTGAAATATGTTTTCTTTGAAACAATGATCTTCAAAATTAATGCACTGTGAAATAATTTCTTTAACATTGACTCGCCATGGCTGCAGGCTTAGTAGGCAGAGCCCAGGTGGAACAAAGATTACTTCTTGAAGATGACTTCAATGAATTAATCACAACATGCCACCATGTGAGAGTTATACAATGTTAAAGTAGGCATGCGTAGTAATAAGAGGCTAAGAAAAAGAAAGAAACACATTCCACAATCAGACACACCAATAACTTTATTTTTTATTATTTGCTAATTTGTTGGTGATAGTGGAGAAATACCAATTCTTGGTTCGAAACATTACATTTCTGTATATATGAATGACAATACACAATTACATCGTTTTCTGTTATACTTATTCCAAAAATTTTGTGAGAGTGCGTACACATTTATGCATGTGTGTATGTGGCATACACACATGCCACAGGNATATGAATGACAATACACAATTACATCGTTTTCTGTTATACTTATTCCAAAAATTTTGTGAGAGTGCGTACACATTTATGCATGTGTGTATGTGGCATACGTTGGTTTTTTAAACAAATTACTGAAAATCGTTAAAAGTTACACAAGAAACAAAACCTATGAAACTAAAAATTTCATGAAGTAACTCACCTCCAATAACTTTGTTGACAAATTTGTTTTTACTAAAATCTTCATCGAAGCTTTTCCTTCCTTTGTCATCGTTGAACATCATGTGGAACCCTCCTGCAACCTCTCGTTTACTCCTGTTCTTCCTGGCAAAAATACAAAAATAATTGGTTGACTGCAATGTTTAACGACAAATCCAAGTTGCAGAACAAGATTAGTATCTCACCTTTTGACATACACCATATTGTGAAGTGTGTCCTCAAAATCTATCTGGAACTGAACTTCTGACTCCTCAATTTTGGATTTTTCATTAGTTTCTTCTTTCTCACATGAGCAGGCAGCATCCACAGGTTTTGGTGTGCTTCTGTCTGTTGGGATGGTTAGTTGTTTTTGCTCATGGGGTGTTATGGCTAAACACAAGAGAAACACACATTTTAACACTAGGTACTAGAAGCAAGTACCCACAGAAAAGTTTGCGTTCCGAGTATGTTTATTTACTGGCACGAACTAAAGATAAATTAACAAATAAAATGCTAGTTATTTAATAACACCATTTAATAGTAAAGAGCATCAAAAATGCCTCACAATTTCAGAAATTTACATAGAAACTATGAATACTTTTCTTACCAGACTATTAAAATATTTTATTCTTACTTGGCTGCAAAAAATCATACATCATCTGATTTTTNGAATACTTTTCTTACCAGACTATTAAAATATTTTATTCTTACTTGGCTGCAAAAAATCATACATCATCTGATTTTTACCTATCGGGAAAATATATTACTTCTATATTTTTTACTTCTGTGGTAGTAACTTAGCAATAATCTTTCATGAATTTATTACAGTATTAAGACCAATAAGAAAAATTGTTCAGGTTAATCAAGAATACACAACTTCCCATGATTTACACTCAGAAATCACACTTCACACAATAAACATAACTTAATACAAGACTTTTAAGCCTATTTCTTCTAGACTTCACCAACAGTTGTCCTTGTACATATTTTTCTGCAAAAAATATTTTTTTGCCTACTACATTTTCTTCACCAGAAGTGGAATTTCTTTAAATTTTGCCTTCAACATGGACGGGCGAAAATTAAACTGTTATTTAAGTAGCACAAAAAATTTAATGCTTTACATATGCAAATGCATGCTAACTGCAGAGAAAAAATGAGAAATAAAACAGCTCAAAACACTACAACAGTAAACATGCTCGTGTATTTTATCTATCTAGCAGTCTTCTTCCAAATGGAAGCTTTTGACCGCATTCAATACAATAATGAACAGACTTGCAGCTGATGAACCACCTGATTCCATACAACCGNCAGTCTTTAGTGTGAAGTGTGTTATTACATAACTTAATACAAGACTTTTAAGCCTATTTCTTCTAGACTTCACCAAAAGTTGTCCTTGTATATATTTTTCTGCAAAAAATTTTTTTTGCCCACTACATTTTTCTTCACCAGAAGTGGAATTTCTTTAAATTTTGCCTTCGACATGGACGGGCAAAAAATTAAACTGTTATTTAAGTAGCACAAAAAATTTAATGCTTTACATATGCAAATGCATGCTAACTGAAGAGAAAAAATGAGAAATAAAACAGCTCAAAACACTACAACAGTAAACAAGCTCACGTATTTTATCTATCTAGCAGCCTTCTTCCAAATGGAAGCTTTTGACTGCATTCAATACAATAATGAACAGACTTGCAGCTGATGAACCACCTGATTCCATACAAACGTATGTAGAATGCTGACGTCAAGCTAGTTAGGCTGCCTGCCCAGTCTTAAAATACCATTCTGCCCCATTCCGTTCCTCTGCCTCATCTTCCTCCCCATCTACGATGAGGCAGCTCTAACTAGTGTGTCAAAGTACACAGCATTCCCACCCGAGCAACTGATGCTGTGCTATTGCCGTTACATTATAAACAGCTTCAGCCACTAGACCTTTAACTGACGATTGCGAAAGTACCAGTTCCAATGATGTTAGCATAGACGAAGTAAGCCATAATTTGTTAATTGCAAAATGACCCTTCATAATTGTCCGCTGTTCTGATCTATTGCAGACTACACCATGTTCGTATACGGATGATGAAGTGCTAAAATGTGTATGATGGTAATGCTGCCAGGTATGTCTAAACTTCTC
>NQII01000858.1:178298-210899 GCA_002778355.1 Clitarchus hookeri | reverse complement strand
AGTTGACAATAGGAATTATTAGGAGGATCAATTAAGGATGCATTAAATGGTACATAGATTTCCAAAGGTTGAAGTGTTGTAGAGTATTGAGCCTTAAGTATTTGAAATGTAGTAGGAGATGTTGCTGCAGTTTATGGTGTCCTGGGATCAGTGGCACAAAGTGAAGTGTGTTTGGATTGGGACAGGTCTGGGGCCCTATGTTTTTTGTCAGCACTGACCTAGAGAGAGGCAGTAGCATTGGCGTTTGAGGTTTTTGTCAGCACTGACCTAGTGAGAGGCAGTAGCATTGGCGTGTAATATTGGTTGTCAGCACTGGTCTATGGAGAGGCAGTAGCAGTGACTTTTTTGTAGTTATGGGCAGACCTGGGTCCCCTTTTTGGAGAAGTGGTGTGCTGATCCCAGCGAGAGACCAAAGGGCAGCAACCCAAANGTGTGGGAGGTAGCAGCAGATATTCTTTATTCGGGCTAATATTCATGAGACGTTAATAAACAGTTAAACCACTGTGCCGCTGTTCGGTACTTGAATATTTATCTCTGAACGGTTCGTACTCTGCATACTGGACATTCGTATGTGAACTGTGTCATTCAAAAAAATGATAAATAAAGTATAGAAGAAACTAACTTCGTACTTTCTTTCATAATTAACTAACATCCAATGGTACTGAGTCTCGTGTATTCTACCTTGAGCAAGCCGTGGCAAGTAAACAGTCGGCAGTGTAAGCGGCGAAACGTTACAAGATGGCGCCTAACCTTTGAGGCTGCTATATTATTAAATATACGCTTGTAACAGTAAAAGACGGAACTTTACACTGTGATGAACAGTTCTGTAGGTTAGAACTTGGTTCATTTTTGTGCAAGTTTTATTATTAACTGTTTTGTATACTTTGCCTTACTCTTTACAAACTCACATTTACAATGATTGCTACTGGAGAGTGCCGGGTTCTTAACTTAATGTCGGCTATTCATCACTCAGGTTCTTAAAATGTTTAAGGAATATATGTAAAAAACCCACCTACATTTTTATCTTTACACTTTAATATAATTACTATCAGAGTTAAGAACATCATCTAAGCAACAAAATATAGAAAAATAACTGACACAGCTTATGATTTATGGTTGCAAATGTATCTTGTTAACAATAGTTTTTAAGTTATCAGCACTCACGTTTGCTAAAGTAAAATATGTCAACTTGTCATTTCTTTCAGATAAACTACATTATTATTTTCTACTTCAAGAGAAACAGTTTCCTAAAATAAACACAAAAAAATTACCTAAATGAATGAAACAAAACCCAAATAACACACTTCTCCCAGCTAAAAAATAGACAGAATCCACATGCACTCGCAGGGTGGTACTCGTGGATAGACACACACCAACAGAAGTGGGACAAACATATTTCCTACGTGGTCGTGCAACCAGGAGAAAAACGTGTCGNGAAGTGGGACAAACATATTTCCTACGTGGTCGTGCAACCAGGAGAAAAACGTGTCGTCCTTCTTTGTGTGTGTGTGCCTGTTGACAAGTACTACACTGTGAATACTTGAACTCCTGTCCTTTTATATATTTTTGAACGGAACAACAGTTGAACTCCACTACAAATCTCTTTAATGGGTACTTGACGATCTTTCATCTCTAATGGTTGCACTTTCTCAATGGTTTTGTTATTTCTGGCATTGGACTGTGTGCTATAGCGTGCACCGCGATCTTGAGAACTATATCACTCTTTCATTTGGGTAACACTCACAGCATCATTAGCAAAAACCCATCTTATTTTTCAATAGTCTCATATTGTGTGTGCGCAAAAAAAAGTCTTTGATGAAATTTTACGCAAATTCTCTGCTCAACACATCATTTTGATTCAAAACATGAATGTGGTCAACACAGTGTAAGATGCAACTATCACAACTACCTGGCAGTGACCGAGGGATTTGATGGTCTGTCCAACACTTGCACGTGTGCAATGGATTTGAGCTTGCATACAGCGTTACGCGTGTTCATGGTCTGGGAGATTTCACAAATGCCACTATCGTCTGTACAAAATTCCAAGTCAATCATATGTCCAAGTTAAATTTAACTGTGAAACTTATTAATTAATTTTGATATAAGTACAGTATTTGAAGAAGGCCATCACTACTTTGTAGATAAACTTATTTGATGCTGTGAGTATTATCTGTGGTTGTAATTCCATGGAAAATTGAAGGTCAGATTGTCGGTTGCCTACAATTGTGACACAAATAAATTGAGCACTTTTGAAAGCCCTGCATAGAATTTACTTTCCTCCTCATTTTGTATCCTTCTGTCAAATGAGAGGCCGCAGTGGTGTAGTGGTTCGACTATTCACCTCCCAACTAGGTGAACCGGGTTCAATTCCTGACAGGGTTGCTCCCGGATTTTCTCACGTGGGAACTGTGATGGACAATGCTGCTGGTCGGCTGGTTTTCTCGAGGATCTCCCGTTTCCTCTGCCCTGCCCCATACTCCCCTCGCTTCACCCTCAGTGGCTCTCAAGACCTCGATGTCAAGAGCTGTCCAAATCTCTTCACTTCTGACATATGTAAGATTAACATTGCCATGGACCATCTCAGTTTATTCACACTTTATTTGAGCGAAACCGTGGAATCTTTTACGCAAGTAAATGTGCTAATGTATGCAAATTTGTGCTCTTATCAGTGTAAAACAAGAAATCCTAACTTCAGTGGCATTAAAATATAAAAACATAACGCACTCAGTACAACATCAAAGCATGGAACTATTTTTCTTAATTCACTGCCAACTACTAGAAGGCTGGATGCCAGTGTCTACTGTAGCATGTGTGTAGCAAAGGGCAGTGACTTTTTTCAAAGGTTGATTTCAAAAGTACTCACTTTACCATGAACAACAGTCTTTACTTCTTATTAGCTATTTCAAATATACACATAGTCTTAAATAACAATAATGAATTAATTTAACATCTGATGAAATATTTAATGAAGAAAATGCCATCTGTGTCACTAACATGCATGTCAAAAGAGATGGTCTTTGATGGTTCTGACGGGAATGCCAATTATTTCAGTATCCAATACACAGTACTGTGTGTACTGGACAAGCAAGTTTTAGTCAAATGCTTGTACTCACAAGCGACCTTGTCTCCATTTGAATTCCTGGCCACATCAAGTTCAGACATCTCGGGCATGTTGGTAACATTTTTGAGCTTTTCTATCTTGTTGAGACACAGCTTGGGGTTGAAGTGGAAAAATAAACGACCATGCTTGATCGTCAGGTTCTCCGACCTCGTATTCCAGTCCCACAGTTCTTGGAGATTCTGGTTGTCCAAGACCACCAACGAATATCTATGGAAACACACATAGTGGAAGCTGCTTATAGCACGAAAACAATCACTGCCTACAGCAAGGCCGTCAAAATGAAAGTAGACCAACTCTGTGCGTGTGTGTGTGTATAAATATATTATGTGTGTATAAATAAATTTAGAAAAAAATGGATGAAAGGGGAAGAGGGTGAGGAAAATATTTATATTTAGAGGAATACATCTAAATGTTTGTACAATATAACAATGCTCACTGCCATTGCAAAATTTTGACATGAATAATTTCAATGCCAATGCTCAGGTTGCCAGGTATACCGTACATTTAACTGTATAATGTTTTATGACCTAAAGAACTTCCCTACTTTGTGCTTGAACTGTGTTGTTGTATATTTGAAATATGTTAATAACTTTATGTATTCCCAATGTAGGTACTGATCTCTGAAAAGAACGCAAACTTCAAAAAAAGAAAGATACTTCAGAAAAAAAATTAAAGCCCTCCAACACCTAGAAACTTCCTTCTTTGCAGAACTCTCTCTATCAAAAGTATTGATTAGTATGTACATACAAAATTAGGACAGACAACTGCATACAGTTATGCTACAGAATTTCGATCAATAAAATTATAGTCACAGATTAAGGTTAACATGCAGCAGGACAAAAACCTTGTACGGTGATTCAGCAATTTCAGCTTTAATAGCGATGGGACTGCTGGTGTTGCCTGTGGCTGTAATGGTGTAGCGATCTGACAATTTGCCTCCCAACATTATGAGCTGGGTTTAATTCCCAACAGGATCAAATCTGCATTTGCATATGTGGTAAACATGGCTGACATTACCATTATCCAATAATTTTCATAGGGTTCTCATGTTTCTCCCACAATTGCATCCAATCGCTGGTCTGTCTTCACTACACCTCTTTTTGTAATTAAAGAGCCACACAAATTTCTCTCCCATTTACTCGCCAGTGCTGTCCTCAAACTTTCTTTGCTTCTATGCCTCCTATTGGTACAACGGTTCTAAACACACTGTCACATTAAGCAAAAAAAAATTCTGCAGCAGCTTTCACATTTCGCAGGGCGACATGAACTGCGAACTATACCAAATATGTATGCACAAGATGAAATGTTCGCTTGTGACAAAGAAGGATTTGGTGAAAAATTTTCCCATAGAATCTTATGATTATTTGACCAGGAGTGTTCTACTACAGTAGGTTGCATTGTTCTACAGTGTATACCTTGCTAATACTGTACACATAATGTAGGCAGATATCCTCCACATTACTGTATGAAAGGACACAGATTATCAATGACACACTCAAACAATACTGTAGCAGGATACATATGTGAGGAAGCTAAATGGTTTAACACTATGGAGCAATGACTGCCCTATTAGCTATAATTTAGAAAATAAATAACTGCAAAAACTTTTGCTGTGGAACTTGCACCTTCACCTCTCATACACTGAAGATAATATAGGTTCTATACATCTGTTGAGCACTTTGTAGGCACTATATATACAAAACCAGATTTTTGTCTCACTCTGGCTTGCCCAGAAATTTTTTACCTTTATTACTCTGATAAAAATCTACCCTGTACATGTCTACCAGTCTTTTAATCAATGAACCAAATAAAAAATCTATAAAAATTTTATTTATTAAAACATATATCCACTACCAACTATTAGGCTGGTGACGTCACTTAACCTTCAGTCTCAACAAATCATCAGCATTAAACCATTTGTAGATCATTGATGCCACATTTTGAAACAACAAAATAAAACTTCATCCATTCCTTGTTGCTGATAACAAAATAATGAAAAATATCTGTCATAAAGGTGTGTGGACTGACAATTTTGTATAAGTATAAGCTACCAAACAAACCTTCAGACATTTAGGCAGGTGCAAAACTACGACACCTATCAAAATTGCTTATACACACTGGCATGATGCACAACTTACTTGTCAGTGTCCAGAAAATTTCCATGAATAATTCTGAGGTTCTTCAAGAAGTTGAGTGACACAAGGGGAAACGAACGAACAATCTTCAAGTACCCGTCAATTTCTTCTATCATGCTTAAGCTCTCCTCAAGCTCTTTTACAATGTTCTCTGTGGAAAAAAAAAATCAAATTATTATTTGTATGAATATTATTAACATTTCAACAGACATTAGTCAAACACAATTTAAATTATTTGTTACAATGGCCAAACACCACCTCGGAGGAGGAAACACTGCTGCCTCTTGGAGTCGTACATTTTTCAGCATTGTTTTTTACTTTTATTTCAAAAGGTAAAATTACCACTTGACTACATAAGGGCATAAGGCATAGTTGTGCAGGTATAGCGCGAGAGTAGGAGGGCAAGTCTTACACACAACGAAGATCCAGACAAAGAGTAGTATATTATAATCATTTTATAGTTACATCACAGAATGACATGGTCTCCTCCTCAAAGATACAGAGTACCGCATTGAATCCTCTCCAGACCTTGAAGCACTCCTATTTACAACAGTCTCTCTGGGTGTGGACCCATGCCCCAATGTTCTGAAAGGCTAGGCANAGCACTCCTATTTACAACAGTCTCTCTGGGTGTGGACCCATGCCCCAATGTTCTGAAAGGCTAGGCATGTGGACAGTCGCATGACATCAGAAGCTCAGTCTCTTACACTTGTAGAGTCCTTACGACTACTGTTCTAGAACGTTGACTGTCTCGCTCCTTTAGTGATTACACTACGTTATGTCAACACACGCAATGCGCTCTCAATAACAGATGACACACACATGCCTGATTTTACAGAGTTTCACGATACACTTCAGAGTTCACTGACCCCGCCTATTTCTGAAAAATATTTGAGGCTCCAACATTCCCTATTACGAATGATTCAATAAAGTTTATAATAAATGTAGCATACTTTGTCTTTTTGAGACTTTACAAATATAGCTATCATAAATAGCAGAACGTTTGTAGCCATTCTGTAAAAATTAACACCAAGCAACATAGCTGTACTCTAGGCATTAACATAGTTAAATTATTATAAACCACTCTTGAAAGTTAACATGTAAAAAATTGATAGATCAAAGATGGATTCCAATGGTACCTGCACACTATACCGCAATGCTTGAAACACAAAACCAAGTACAGCATCTGCCACTTATCTATGACAAATCTTTTGCTGATAATCTGAAATTATTCTGTCAACTAAATGGCTGGCTGGAAAATAGGTTGACATGGATGAGAACATTTTTGCCATGTTAAGATGTGATACAAATTTGGTTTGACTAGTAACCTAATATGTAACGTCAGCTACTCTGAGTAAGGCTTGAGCTCATCAACAGTTCCTGTAATTGACACACTATAAGTCTACCAATTGAATGTACACTGTCCTTAATTGAAATATTCTATGAAGCACTAACTATGAGTAAAATTTTGTATCACCTGAACTCAGCCCAATAACACTTTTGCCAGCAAAAACACACTGATGGTCGTTATCTTCACGACTTATAACTTGACAACTGTTGAGGTAGACAACTAGATTAAACATTAGGGTTCACAGGATCATAACAAACACCCAGAAAACATTGATCACATATTAACTAATTGGCACATTACTTAATTCAAAACTATGCAAATGCTTTTTTTTATTTATATATAATTAATTCTCTGAACACATGCCACTCGCTCAGTTACAAAACATGACCAAACTTACTTCCTCCTCGGATCTGAATTTCCAGTGAGCCCTTGATGTAAGTACAGCCACGCAGTTTCTGCGCTGAAGCTATGCTGTCAACATTCACTCCAGTACACTCCTTTCGACAGGGTCCTACATGAAGCCAAAATAAAAAATAAAAAACATTCTTGTCACAAACTCTGAAAACTGCAATGCACAGTGACATTTTTAATAATGTCACTGGTCACAATAGAGCAATTTCTAAATAAGATAAAAAATTTGTAATANAATGCACAGTGACATTTTTAATAATGTCACTGGTCACAATAGAGCAATTTCTAAATAAGATAAAAAATTTGTAATAATTAAACCATGAACTTGCTAGCCAACAAATGCAACTTGCATCACTAGTTCATACATAATGCAACAAGACCAATTAACAGCTTACAGTGAAAACAAATGTATTTTACTTATGTCAAAAATATATCTCTCAGTGCAGAGAGCNAATGCACAGTGACATTTTTAATAATGTCACTGGTCACAATAGAGCAATTTCTAAATAAGATAAAAAATTTGTAATATTTAAACCATGAACTTGCTAGCCAACAAATGCAACTTGCATCACTAGTTCATACATAATGCAACGAGACCAATTAACAGCTTACAGTGAAAACAAATGTATTTTACTTATGTCAAAAATATATCTCTCAGTGCAGAGAGCNAAGACCAATTAACAGCTTACAGTGAAAACAAATGTATTTTACTTATGTCAAAAATATATCTCTCAGTGCAGAGAGCTGGAAAATTCACATACATGTTAGATTTTCACCAACCATTTTCTGATGTGTCTGCTTGGATACAAAACAAGTTTTTATCTACTAATTACTGCGAAAATAAATTATGAAATCAAATAGGACAAAATTACTGCTCAATAGTCATTAAATGTACCAGAGACATCTCACAATTTCAGTGAATGTGAATGATATTCCATCTCATCAACATCAAGTACTCTAAAAAAATGGGTCTTTCATTATTACACATTATAATGAAGGAAATCACCTCACGTTAACAATATGTATTTAAATCAACTTTTCACTGAACTTGAGCAAATTCACATTTCTTTCCTGGAAAATCTTTCCTGAAAGTGTTTCCACATAAAAAATACAATTGACCCTCTCAGAAAGAACACTCGTACCTTTACAAGGTGTACAGTGATACATTTGGTTGTCCCGTACCTTTACAAGTTGTACAGCGATACATTTGGTTGTCCAACTGTGTTTCCATGTAATCAGGTGGGCAGTCCAAGATACAGGAACCATTGAAAGGCTTCCACGGTTTAGAAGACTTGTAATCGTCTAACAACTCCCGTGGCACCAGCATGTTGCTGCACTCGTCCTCTTGGATGCACCGCCTGTTCATGAACTGTGAACAATTGCACACATTGTCAAACACTTCACATTTTTTTTTACTATAATTTATTCAGTACCGTATGANATGAACTGTGAACAATTGCACACATTGTCAAACACTTCACATTTTTTTTTACTATAATTTATTCAGTACCGTATGATACACAGTCAGTTTAGTGATTGATGCAAAGCCTCAGTGGAGGGAAATCCTTCAGATTGTAATTCTAATGCAGAGTATGGCACACACTGTTATAGTGTGGCCTTTATTTGGGCACATCCCGTTTCCTCCTGCATATTTGTTTACCTGCGCTCCACCCCTATTTAATTTCTTCTCTCATCCATTCTTCTGGCATCCCAGAATGCAGTGGCGCAATGTAAGATTTTGACTGTGAACCCTGAATGGCACAGGTCCATGTCCAAATTAGTAAAACTGTGGTCCAAAATCTTTTTCCTTAGGGGGGAAAAAAATGTGAGTTCTAAGATTATATAAGCTCATTGTTTAAGTATTTTCACATATGTGTATGTGCAGCTATCATCCCACAGAGACAAGCACTATTATAATGCATTATTAGGTTGTTTGCACGTTACTCTTGTAAATCCTTCAGCATTATGATCTCCAGAACCCAAAATTCTCTTCACAGGTAACAGATAGCCACGAAATAACATGACATGCCTTTATTGCACTGAAACCTTCAATCTTTATCTTTATCTGTACAGGTTGTTCCCTTTCTCGCTCTATGCAGCATACACACCAGTTACTCCAACTCTAGACTGGCCTCGACAAGCGTATCACCTAGGACTGGGTAGAGGACAGAGTATAGTCTGTACCACACATTTATGTGGCAAAAGCAAATACACGACATGCATTTTAATGTGTCATTTATTAATATTATATCTGATTGGGAATGCCAGGCGCCTCAGCATTTTAAGAATTTTATGATGTTACTGATCTTGGACATCTTGGATTAGCAAATTTTTGTCACATCTCTGCAGAAAACATTTTGTGCTATGTTTTATGGATTAACAAGCATCAGAAATTTCACAGCAAATTTTCTNTCACATCTCTGCAGAAAACATTTTGTGCTATGTTTTATGGATTAACAAGCATCAGAAATTTCACAGCAAATTTTCTGCTGTTGATATTGTCTGACTGCCATTTTTACTAATACGGTACCTCTGTAATCTTCTGCAAAAATAATAACCATTTTCTTTTCATAAGTTATGAATTATAGAATAATAAAAATAATGGAGAGGTTATGGATGTGTGTAGGAGATTTTTGCTGAAATTTACAGCATGTTACGTTGTACATAAATCCAAAATGTCTGGAAACGATCCCCATTCATCATGCATGCATTTATGTGCATAAGTCACAAAAAGGGGAATCTGAATGCTCCCAAGAAATAACTCATGGTCTGTAGTTTGTTCATGGGGGCAGTAGAGTACACCAGCCTCCAACCATGGCAATCTGTACTTGATTCCCAGCTGATCCAGAACCATGGTGGACAGTGCTGAATACAAATGGGTTTTTTTTGTGGTACTCTTGTCTGCCCGTCATTGAATTCAGTTGCTTCCCCAAGCAGACCTCGTTACACCTCATACATTCTTCAGACCGGCCAGGAAAAACAAAATCTGTCCCTTGAGCAGAGCAGAGGGTTTGCTCCCACCCATGTATCTGCTGACCCTGACTCAAAACCATGAACAACTGTGGTTGTTTGCTGCACTCATGCATGGGTATTATTATCAAAAAACATTCCTGTTGGACGAGTACTGCATTCCTTTGTTACATTTACTAAATACAACAGGGAAATAGACTGAATACCTCGAAAGTGAAGGCAGGGCACTGTTTGACACAGTGCCCTTGGAAGGAGAAGTCCTTGCAAGAGATGCAGTCACTGGCCGTGGTTCCTGTGCAGCCTCCCAGACAGTTCTCGTGGCAACATTCCCCTTTGGAAAAGCAGCTCCGAAACCCGCACGACTCTGGACAAACTGCACACAAAATATGACAATGTTAAACACTTTCCTGCGAATCCAGAAGAGTAATAGGCCATAAATAAAGCGTAACTAAAAAATAACATGTTTTTCAGCTCATTGTTTAGTCAGTAAAAAGTGGTGTCGCATTCAACACTACATACTTTTCTTCCAGTTACTACAATGTATAGAAATTAAATTCTTGGCATTACTACACACTCAAAACTCACCAAAAGTTTTAACTACCTTCACATAAATGAAGGGTAAAACTTATTTTGAATCGAAATCTCAGTGGAAAAGGTGGGGGTGGTTAAGGTATTTGCCCCCATAAGTCACAGTATAAAGACAATGCTTTAGATGGGAAAAATGTTCAGAAAATTATGGCTTCACTAGAGTTGACCTAAACTGGGGTACTATATAGTACAACATTCTGAGCAATCAAACTGACACACTAAAACATCATTAACTACTATAATAGCACCTATCAATCAACAAAATAAAATCTAACAAGTCATTTCCACAATTGAAATCGAAAACTTAAATTCTTTCGTTACCCATTATGGCTGTGTATTCCCATAACACAGCTAATTACATTCTATGCTCTTGACTCATTCCTTCCTCTTAACTTCATCATGGCTGAACATTTTCACATCACTAATAATTTTCTTGACCTATATTCCTAACACACTCCTAAGATTGGTCAAACGTTTATCTGTTTCATTAAGGAGCCTGTCTACTTATTGCACACCAGATACTAAAGTGCCTGTGTAACAAATAATTTGCACTATTGCTTTCAAGTGTACGCACAGCAAAGGTACATCACATGTGTACATCAAGTGCTTTTCAGTTTATTGTGTTAGTGAAATTATAAAAGTATTTATTTGATATAATATTTATATGTTTTACAAGTGACATGAAATACGTATTCAAATGACAGCATAAAAGGAATGTATTTATGCTTCCACAATTTTGTATTTGGTTTTCTCTGCAGCTGCGTAGACACAAGAATGGCAAATACTGTGTGTGTGTGATCACGCTTCAGTTGTAAATTTGTACGGGCGTAAAATACTTTCACAGCTCTGCAAAACAGGTTAAGTATATATTTTAAGAAATAGTCAATTTCATTCTCAAGCGTAATGAGCTTTGGTGAAATATAACTTTCTGATAACCTGCTACCAAAACAAAAAGGGTATATGCTACTTCACCAGATGCTTGGCACCAGATGCTTGGCGCCTGGCGCCTATTCAATAACATGAGTCATNGCTTTGGTGAAATATAACTTTCTGATAACCTGCTACCAAAACAAAAAGGGTATATGCTACTTCACCAGATGCTTGGCGCCTGGCGCCTATTCAATAACATGAGTCATGTGTGGCAGACTAGTTGCTTCTTTGTGCTGTTTCACATTTGTTGCTTTTATTTGTTTTATTTGTCACTGTGCTGTTGTCTTTGTTTTGTGTCATATCTGCTGGACTGTCCCATAACTTTTGTACATACTGTTACTGCGATGCCAATTGTTTTATAGGGACATTTTTTGTCTGTATGTATGTACTAGATGCGTATTCTGCACGATAACTTAATTTTTGTTGTTTAATTTTTCCTTCTCTTTATTTGCCTATAGTGATTTTCTAGTGTGTTAGGTAGGTATCCGAATATTTTTTCTTTGATACCCGAGAAAAATATTTTTTTTGTTTAGTCAATTTGTTGATTGCCCTGCAATAGTTACATTGGTTTTTAATATTTTATTTCTCCCTTGGCTGTGTGGTTCCCATGATTATTATCGTAGGGCCTACTATTTTGTACACCGTTTCCACATATTAAGGCGCGTGTCACGTGACCAATAGAAAATATTTCCAAAAAAAGTTGTAGGTATTACACTTCCCTTTTGAATTAACTGAGGGGTTGATAGCAAAAAATGGAATTAGTCCAAAAAGTAAATTTTTCACGAAACAAAAAAAAAACTGTTTCTCATGTTGATTCTACCGCAAGAATTTGTTTAGACATAGGTATATCCGAACAGTAATAGGAAATATTGTTTCCTTTTCCAGAAATTAAATTTATTATTTTGAACTTATCCAAGATACATGCAACTGGATAATATATTTATGAACATAAAGTTTCACATACACCTCACATGGCATTCAGAGTTTGTAAGGTTATGGTATGTTAGGTATTTTGGTCAGAACAAGTCAAGGAAATGATGTTGTTATATGAACCATACGTCAGCATCATAAACAGCTCACTAATCACAACCACTGCTATTGTCGTCGTTATCAACCTCAAATTCACTGTCTCTGTTGTTGCTGCTACCATTTCCTGGTCCTCCAGAAACATTATCTTCATANCGTTATCAACCTCAAATTCACTGTCTCTGTTGTTGCTGCTACCATTTCCTGGTCCTCCAGAAACATTATCTTCATAGAACACTCAATTGGCAGAGCTTTCCAAGTTGTCCATTAGTTTGGTGAGATCTTCTGCTTTAGCAGGTACAATGCAGGAATCTTGAAATAAGGTGCAAGTGGTTCTCGACATCTTACAATGTGTGTAGTCCATGGTCTGTAATGTGTTTTTGATTCTGTGTGTGTGCTATCATTTTACCACTTGTACCAAGCGGCATGCTGGTTTTTGTGTTTTCAGGAAAAAAAAAAAAGTATTTCAAGTCATCATATCTTATTATATGGAGATATAAAGGAGTTGGATGTTTCCTTGTAGTACGAATGACATCCCAATACACTGGTAACTCTGCAGATGTTGTGATATTGTTCCTTTGGCTGGTTAAAGAAAAATCTTGATAATTTGGCATGCACGTGTGACCTCTTACAGGGTAAATGTGAGTTACCTTGTCGTACAGCTTCAATACATGGACTAGGCAGTATATAAACTGTATCATTGTCCTATTCTTGTTAATACTAGTTCCTTTGTTTGTCCTCTCCAAAATGTTCCATGTAATCTAGAAGCATAGATATTACTTTGTTTGGCTCTTTCTTACTCTTATGTTAACAGTAACAAAACATTGTGGTTGGATCGTCACACAGGTTGGGTATTCCAAAGATGCTGTGCCATAGTTGCTGACTACACAGTACAAAGCTACTTGTTATGTGAGGGTGAGGTAAGTTATGCATGCAGTCGAATGACAAGAAAAATATGCTTCCTGGTTTTGCTCTTAGTGTGCCTTTAGTCTTTTCAGCATGGTAAGCATCGCTTTTCTTTAGATGTTGGCTTTTCTCTACCGCTAACCTGAGACTTTCTTCCTGTGTGTCAGCTGCTTTGATTTTTTTGTTCCATCGATTTGCAAAAATTCATGTATTAAATATAGAAAAACCAAAATGGATAGTAAAGTTCTTAAAAACATACAAATAGGCTTCACAAGAAACATATGTGATATTCTTAAAAAAAACAGTTAGTGCATCTTAGAGAAAGTTAAATATTTAGAGAGATATCTTTGGTCTGGGTTATTATGTAATNAAAAAAAAACAGTTAGTGCATCTTAGAGAAAGTTAAATATTTAGAGAGATATCTTTGGTCTGGGTTATTATGTAATGAATACGGAGATTTTCTAGCTTGAAATGAGTTGACAAGACATTCAGTTAGGTATATCACAGCATCTGGCATCTTGGTTGACAGGTTGCTGCGACTTCTACATAAGTCTTTTGGAGAATGGCCAGTCACGATGAGGGTCTGCTGCAGTCTAGTGACTGTATTTACTAATCCCATGAATACTGACAAAACACCTTGTGGCAAATAGGCTGTTTTTGTCAGAATGGCAATGGACAAATCCACATCTTGTAGAAACACCATATTTTCCAACAATGTATTCCGTTGGTTAAGACGTGTTTTTGCAAAAAAAAATGAAACAAATTCAACCATAAGATGCACCTTTCAATGCAGCACAAGTTCCCATTGGAATATAAAAAATGAGATTTTTGTAATCAACCCCTCAAATATATACATTTTAAAATTTTTATCCTGCTAAATTTTTCTTCTTCTCATTCTCTACTTGCAGCATTATTTTTCAAAATTCAACCCACCCCTCACATTTTCTAAATCTTACTTGCTACTACACTGTTAGGCTCCCACAACACCACTCACATTAAAATATGTGCAGTCTGCTCAAAATTATGTAAAATTGAAGAGTTTTGAAAAGTATTAGCTATGAGTAGCTTTTATCGACCAGTTAAAATTTTGTACACACATACTCTAAGCTACAATTTATATCCTTCTACACAGGATGGTCCGCCTAATGTGCAGATCACGAAATGTGGTTTTCGCTAAATGAAATTACGAACGGGGACAAGTAATTTGCCGCAAAGTAACTATTCGTAACATGTGTATGGGCAGAAATAATTAAACCACATATGATTTTCCTCTGGAAAAATACATTTCTTACAACTGCATCTGAAAGTACGTGCAAAGAGGAATTCAGTGATATAGCATATGCAATGGGAAGTAACACAGAAAAGCTAAGAAATAATGTGCAAATATGATTAAGCCAGGTGGGCCGGTAGCATGGGGCAGTGGACCTGTACTCANTGATTAAGCCAGGTGGGCCGGTAGCATGGGGCAGTGGACCTGTACTCACAGCTGTAAGCAAGCAACACATGCCTTGACTCATCCTGGCAGGACCACTTCCTAATAGAAGCACTTTACCAATATGTTATGGTAAGTGGTATTGCAGTGTATGGCTGTACGTACACAATGAAGTTCACAAATGTGGAAAAATTGGATGCTCTACCTATTTATGGTGAGTGTAGCAGAAATGCCAAACAAGCCGTCCAAATGTATGGCGAAAGGTACCCTAATTGGACGCCCATCTCACGGCAAACGATACTAAGAATTTGCACACGTCTCTTGTCACGAGGTGATTGGAATTCCACAACACAAGTGCCACGAAAGACTGCTACGGGCGAGACGCATCAACATGATATGTTGGCACGTGTCGATGCAAACCCCCACATGGGCATGCGAGAACTTCCCAGGTTCGTAGGAATAAGTAAAACCATTGTGTTAAGGGTACTGCACCATCGGAAATTCCATCCATATCAAGTGGCTCTTCATCAGGTATTACATGAAGGTGATTTCCAGCAGCTTGTTCAGTTTTGTAGGTTTGTTCTGATGTCTGTAAGGGATGACAACAATTTTCTGAAGAACATACTATTTACTGATGAAGCGACCTTCACAAATCATGGGCACATAAATTTACAAAATTTGCACTACTGGACGACGGAGAATCCGCGTTGGGTCCGGCACATGGAGCACCAACAAAAGTGGAAAGTGAACGTGTGGTGTAGTATCGTTGGAGACTACGTCATAGGGCCATACTTCATGTAAAGGACAATGGCTAGCTGTACGTACACCATTTCGTCAGACACAACTTACCGGCACTTCTGGAAAACATACCGCTCAATATACGTTGTGACATGTGGTTTCAGCATGATAGTTGTCCTGCACATTTTTCTTTGGTGGAGAGGCAAGTGTTATGAAATGTTTCTAAACTGGTAGTTATGAAATGGTGGTGTTATAAGATGGCCATCTCACTTCCCTGACCTAACACCTCTTGATTTTTCCCTGTGGGGAACACTACAAGATAGGGTGTACAACACAGTTCCAATGACGTCAGAAGACGTGCAGGTAATGTATTGATATCAGACTAGCACTCACATTGCCCGCCTTCCCTCGGCTGCGATGCTCTCCTTTGTCCAATATCACATTCCGTGCCCCTTGCCCCACCTTGGTAAGCACTAAGCTGCTATAAGGAAGCAGTCCCGCCAGGGCGTGTGTTGCTTGCTTACAGCTGTGAGTACAGGTCCACTGCCCCATGCTACCGGTCCACCTGGCTTAATCATATTTGCACATTATTTCTTGGTGTTTCTGTGTTACTTCCCATTGCATGTACTATTTCGCTGAATTCCCCTTTGCACGTACTTTCAGATGCCAGTGAAAAAAAAGTATGTTTCCGGGGGAAAAAATCATATGTGGTTTAACTATTTCTGTCCATACACGTGTTACGAATAGTCACTTTGCGGCAAATTACCTGCCCATTGCGTAATTTCATATGCAATTAAATTGAACCACTAGCGCTAAATTCTTTTGAGATGGGTGATTGGGGNGGGGGATGCAGCTACTCTTTTTCTCAGGAATGATGCTTACAAATTCAATACAAATTTTTAGTGTTACACTCGGCAAATAATAGGCATTTCTGTGAATGTTTGTGTATCGCATTCCCCCTCCCCCCTCCTTGTGAAATAACGAGCTCATCGCATAATTGGGGAAAATTATTAAGTTTTTTAATACTCTTGTGTGAAGACTTCAGCACCACACATCACATTTCAGGCCACATGTTCATCTTTGTTCATACCTGCTACATGAGCATCTGCCACTTTATATGTTCAGACGTTGACTACCAATTCATTTAACTTAGTTTGAGGAAGACACTGCATGACAAACAATATATTTTTGTTCCTCGAAAATCTTTATTAAATAATCGAAGCCCATTGTGTCTGACATATAACAGTTGCAATGCGCTGCTTCATCTCGCATATGGCCTAAACTGCTCGCCTCCCATCAAGGCGAACCAGGTTCAATCCCCGGTCGGTTAACTCCCGTATTTTCGTAAGTGGGAATCGTGCCAGACGATGCTGCTGGTCGGCGGGTTTTCTTGGGGATCTCCCGTTTCCCCCGTCCCTTCATTCCGGCGCTGCTCCATACTCACCTCACTTCACCCTCATCAGTTCAAGACCTCTGTGTTAAGAGCCGCCCGAATCTCTTCACTCACTCATGTAANCTCACCTCACTTCACCCTCATCAGTTCAAGACCTCTGTGTTAAGAGCCGCCCGAATCTCTTCACTCACTCATGTAACGCCTAAAAATTATACAAATGTTCTTGGTTTATCATTGTAGCTAACAGAAGCTTATCAGCGCCAACATAATATTTTCGGGTGATTCAAAGGTGCACGGCCAACATGAGTCTAAAATAAAACCTAATTTTTGCTGAAAGGTGAAAATGAACCACGGCATTGGGCGCTAAGCAGGTGTAGCCAGAAATACAATAAACTTGACTACTAGCAAATTAAACAATAAGAATATCAAAGTCCACAAAATCGAAAGACAATGAAAACTCACGGAAAATTCCAAGACGTTGAAGACCTACGTTACTGCGCGGCACCCACGACACGGGCTGATTACGAACATAGCATATCTCAGGATTCGGTTCGTTGTGAAGCGATTTTGTTAGTGATCGTACTCCAACGGGGGGTTTAGTATGAACCTGTTTCGTTATTGTACCGCAAATGTCTGAGTTTGATGACATCGCAGCGGTGATAAAGCAAGATGAGAGTACGACCTTACGTTTTGTGCGGGCAACATCGGAACCGTCGTGCGCTATTCAGCAATTGTCCATGTAGAGCTGAAAGTAAACAGTACATGTGATTTACTTTAAGCTAATTGACCAAGAAATAAACATAATATGATGTAAACACTTTCAAGTATTCGTAAGATATTAGTTATTGTCTGTCTCCTATAAGTTGACCAGATTTTGACAGCCAGTGAGTGGCAACTTGACATGTACGAAACAAACAAAGTGCCTTTTGCAAAATCCTGTATCAGCTGATGCACGAACATACAAAAGTTAAAATTATGTTAGCTATTCTGAATGCACTGCCGACGCACGTTACACAAGCAGAAAATACGAGGTAAGAAAGAGTTCCTAGATTAATTAATACATTATATTTTAGGAGGTCGCAAAACAATGGCTGTTAGTGTTACAAAATAAACTTCGTGATAATGTAGTAATGTGTAGGTGTTCAAAATGAAATANACAAAACAATGGCTGTTAGTGTTACAAAATAAACTTCGTGATAATGTAGTAATGTGTAGGTGTTCAAAATGAAATACACAATAAAACGATAAGTATCCAAATTTAACGTGACTTCAAAAACCTTTTTCACATCGTATCACGCCTCTCCAACCATGCTTTTCATACGTGCTTGATATTAATTCTAAAAGCATAAAGAAATATTGCATAATGTTGTTGCATTTTTTTTTCTAATAATTTGACGAAATATATTTTAAATTCGTGTCGCTCCGAGCCAGTAAGTGAAGAACAGTCAACTTTTCAAAAATACGCTATCTATTGAG
Source organism: Clitarchus hookeri (assembly GCA_002778355.1). NCBI lineage: Eukaryota > Metazoa > Arthropoda > Insecta > Phasmatodea > Phasmatidae > Clitarchus > Clitarchus hookeri. The sequence continues at coordinate 192,422 of NQII01000858.1, read as the reverse complement.
CAATTGAAACAGCTCTCACCTCGCTCTGTCTTGATGTGCGCGCCATCTATCGGATCTTTCCTGAAGCATTACCAGCCAGAGAAGAAAGCTTCCATGCTAACAGATTTACGTACAGATACCAATAGTTTTATTTTTCCGCGAGCTCTGCATAATTTTTAAAGTAACATATATTTCGTGTACATCGACTTTGAGTACTAGTAATTTCCATTCGGCCGGTAATCGTTCGTCTGCGTAAATTATACGCCATATTGTTCTCCCGGAAAGCCATTTCCTTGTTTCCGAAGAAAGTGGGACTCACGTGAATAGTTTTTAAGCAATTCTAACGTTATTCCACGTCACATATTTCCAACTCGAATATATTAGCTGTAACGTCCAAAGTGTGATAATAGCTACAACTACCGTCTCGCAAATGTTAACCCAAATTCACTGTCTCGGACAAATTACAAAGTTAGCAAATATTTAATTTTTTGCAGGGTTTTATATTTTTACTTTTATAACCTACTAATTTTTTTAGACAGATGTCAGTCTAAAATATGTTAACATTTGTTTAGCATTACAGTACAATGGCAAGTGGATTAGCTGAAGTTGATAAAAAATACAGCCTTCACTTGACGCACCAACTGATGGCGAAAGGATACATAAACGAAAAGTAAACATTGGCCCTACTTTCGTCGAACTGTCAGAATCTGGCCAACTTACAGTATTTGTAGGTTACACACGTTGTTGTGTTGCTACGGCAGCACGAGCTTACTTTTTCCGTCAANAGGCCAACTTACAGTATTTGTAGGTTACACACGTTGTTGTGTTGCTACGGCAGCACGAGCTTACTTTTTCCGTCAACAGATTTTGCGAGGAGGGAGTTGTTGAACTACAAATATAAATATTCAACGACATTGTCGAACATGCTATTTATAGTGACATTTTTAAATAAAATGTATCATTTTAAGAAGGTGTTTACGTATACCCAGGCATAATTACTAACCAAAGTATACGTAACGTTTTCAAGTGCATTCGTGTGTTCTGTGACGTTACAAAATTTAGATATGCATTGAGGTTTAATGAAATGCGTACCACAGTTCGTAGACGGTGCTTCTGAAATTGAGGCCGTGCTCTAATTCGTTTCGAGTTTCATTTTCGGTAATTTTGCATTTTGTAAGGTTAAGTCGGAACACCACGACTTTTCAACTGTCTGGCACGCCATGCTGCTATTATTTTATCATTATTCCAAAATTAAAAGTACACGAAGTCTTAAGCAGTAATTATTCCCGAAAGTTTTTCGATGGCATTTAAAATTAACAAAATGAAACCAATATATGAAGTTATTACTCAGTACGTCACGTAACCATTTTGTTGACAAAAAGTGGCAATTTGAAGACGGCCTGAGTATTCCCAAGGCGTGGAAGCATGACGTCGGCGTGGATGATGCGGGACGTCGCACCCCGAGCTGCCGACGAGCGAAGTGCGCAGAAGGAATGCGCGATAAGACGTCGCGGAGCGGGGAACACGAGTACTTGTTTACTTAACAGTGTTCTAACCTCAAATCGAATCCACGCCGTTTTTACAAGTCGTATTGGCAGAAAAGTAGTTCAATGTTGGGATACGTTGATTGGTTGTGTGGAACGCAGCGCAGCCTCATATTTAGTCTATGCTTCTACCTCTGCTGTTGGTTTAACTGTCAACTCAACAGCGCATGCGCGGCCTCTGTAACTAACCGAACGTTATCGAACATAAACTAAAACAGAATCCAGGACGGATCACAGTCGTTGAACGCAAATGGAAGAGCTTTGGGTGAATTTCGGCGATCCTGCGTTAACCGCAAGGTCTGACTTCACCAACCTCGTTACGGCGAACTGACCAACAGTACCAGTACTAAGTAGAAGACTTAAATTTCGCGAACGCCCAGACTGGTCATCACACGTAGTGTGTCCTCTGAACAAGTAATTTTGCGGTCGAAAACTGCCGCCGAAACGAAACCACTTGTTGAGTGAGTGAGCGGAGATATTTGGGCGACTCTTGACAGCAAGGTATTGAGGCGATTGAGATGAAAATTGAGCAGCGCCGGAATGAAAGGACGGGGGAAACTGGAAATCCCTGAGAAAACCAGCCGACACGATTCCCACANAAATTGAGCAGCGCCGGAATGAAAGGACGGGGGAAACTGGAAATCCCTGAGAAAACCAGCCGACACGATTCCCACACGCGAAAATCCGGGAGTGACCCGGCCGGGGATTGAACCCGGTTCGCCTTGGTGGGAGACGAGCAGACTAACCGCTCNTGCGAAAATCCGGGAGTGACCCGGCCGGGGATTGAACCCGGTTCGCCTTGGTGGGAGACGAGCAGACTAACCGCTCAGCCACCGCGGCCCCTCACTTGTTGGGGTGCTGAAACGTCTTTTACCATGTCGGACCTATACGTCATAACACTCTTCTTTAATAGTTCATTAGCAAAGTGTTGACCCGTTTTCTTCAAAATTGTTATTATATTCCGAGTTATCTCAATCATCGCTACTGACTATGTAAAACCTAACATCTTTGAAACACATACAGTATATAACTGTAGCATAATGTTCTAACAGTTTTCTGCTACCCTCTTTACAGTGTGCCCCTACGTCAGGTATTCATATAGAATCAGCCCAGAACTTCCGAATGGCCCTTCCACAGGCGCCGGGTATTGTGCAGATACATTTCCAATCATTTATAACCATATATCATGAGCTGCTGTTAAATCGCGCTCGAACCAAATAAAACCGAGAATTTACATATATCTTGGTTGGGGCATGAACTCGTATGGTAAAACTATGAGGTAGCTACTTAGATTAACAGTACGCTTAAATAAATATGCTTCAAACAAATTTTCTATGGAAGTTGCATGCTTATTTATCATTGTATACGGTAGGTTTCTTATATTTCCGCAGAAACGTACGAATTCTCTTTGCCCCAGAAGTAAAAGTTTCCCAATTTTACACTATGGGAAGTTGCACACTCGTGTGAGAAAATAAGCTTTTCACTCGAAAAAAAAAGCCTGAAAGACAGGGAGCAATCGCCTACAATATATTCATCGTTTTCTCACTTCATTATATTACTCCAATTGTCAGTTGAAGAAGGTAAAAATCGTTTTAAAAGAAATCTAACCATAAGTCTACTACGTAGTGTAGGAAAATCCCCAATTCCTTTTACTCACAGTGAAGGGATCCGTGAATGTTCAACTGACGCAGTACCGTAAGCTGAAGTACTTTTCTCGTTCTATTTATGATGGGACATGTTTAAAAAAAAACGCGAGAACTGTTACATTTCGTTGCTCAAGTTTATCGAAATCTTAATGTGAAATCATTCTAGATTTCTCTTCCTTATTTTAACTTTCATCTCACGAGATTGTAGGCGAGCCTACATGCACGTTGCGGTACGTTTTTGCGAGTGTAACTAGACTTTGCCAGCCACAGTTAAAAATGATATCGCAACTTCTACCCGGGAGAAAAACATTAGCAATGACGCCTGTATAACATTTAAGAAGTTATAACGACTTTTGGCTCATCCTCTAGCTCCGAGTTGTTCTTTGTGCGGAGGCAAAAACTAAGAGGGCAGGTTACGTTAGAGGTGGCATCACAAACTAGTTTTGTTGATTGGTTTTATTGCTGACTGTTGCGGTCGTTCTGGTGGAAGTTTAGTGGGACGAGTCACACTTGTTTTCGTAGATATTCGCGGCCTCGGGCAACAACACAACTCGCCCGACCCTGCTGTCGAAATTCCTCGAAGAGGTGCCGCGAAGGTCAGTTCAGGTTTCATGGCCCCAGCATTAGTTCTCCGATTTTATGGCAAAGCCGCACTGCGATCTATAGGCTACACTCTCGACCTCCGAGAAACTATCATCTCAAAATTGCCTTTCCTATTTCAGGATTAGGTAATTCCAATGCTTAAAAGCAAATACAATTCGGTAGGTAATCATGTTTTAAACGAACCGTATGTTACTATAAAATAAAATAACTGCAACACTAGTAGTTGTCAACAAGAGAACTACTACAATAATTTATACAAAAACACGGAAATTAGTTTTAGTTACGATTTAATACATTCATAATTATTTCAAAATAAATTAAACCCAGTACGGCAATGATTTGGGAATTTCGTAATTGGTAATTATTTTCTAATTTTACTATATAACGACACGGTACCATTTTAACGAAATGCGTGATCATTCATATAAACAAAACTGAACCTCTGTAACAATTTTGACAACAAATCTGCCAATTCGAACTCGACGTTTGTTGCGACCCAAGGCTGATTTCGGTGGTTAACCAACACCCTTCTGCATAGAGTGGTTCCCGGGGCCGCGGTGGTATAGTGCTCAGACTACTCGCCTCCCACCTAGGCGAACCGGGTTCGATTCCCGCCAGCGGGGTTGCTCTCGAATTTTCGTATGNCTCAGACTACTCGCCTCCCACCTAGGCGAACCGGGTTCGATTCCCGCCAGCGGGGTTGCTCTCGAATTTTCGTATGTGGGAATCGTGCCGGACATTCCGTTTCCCCCGCCCTTTCAATCCACACTCCATACCCGTCTCGTTTCACCCGCATCGGCTCTCAAGACGTCGAAGTTAAGAGCCGCCCAAATCTCTGCACTCACTCGAGTGGTTCCCGATTCAAACGAACACGAACGCAAGGATTTGTGTTCTAATAAACCGCAAACTACGGTGCGAGTACTTAGAAAAGACACAAGGGAAGTCCATGGATGTAGGCTATTTCGACAGATGGTACGATATGTTTACTTTGGCCCTGGCAACACGTCGCTAATTCTCGAAGTCACGAACACCAAGTGGTGGACCGCTTCCTCAAAGGCTGTCTCTGCGAGGGGGAACACAAATCCCGGCTGCGGAGACGTGACTTGAGGAAACAAAGTGGCAGCTGCGAATTCTTCCAGTGCTGTCACCCCCATTGGCCGGGCGCCCGCCAACTCTGTTGACCGCCATCAACTGCGCATCAGCTTTGTCTTGGCGCCGTCCCTGGCCAGCGACGGCCATCATGTGATGGCTCCATCGCGGAACCACGATAAGGCGCAGCGTTTGTGCAACTCAACCACGGAAGTGGTACAAAAACACATCTGCAAGCAGTATTATGTGTCTCGCTAAATTTGCCAGCCTCTTCTTCAGTAGCACCTGGTTCCTCCTACCATGTTTACATTTACTGCACGATTACAAAAGTTATGTACCAAGTAATCAATTTTATTATGGTGTAAATTGTAAAACATTAATAATGAAATNCTGCACGATTACAAAAGTTATGTACCAAGTAATCAATTTTATTATGGTGTAAATTGTAAAACATTAATAATGAAATTAAATTGTAAGTATGAAAATTGGTTTGGCAAAAGATTTCGGATGTTAATCGACGAAACTTTGTTAAAAAGTTAAACATCATTTTGTATTGGTTTGATAGTATCATCAAATTAACATATTTGAAACATCTATAATGTATCGTCCTATGTATTATTGCGGATGATAAAAAAAATTACACGAAGTGCCGTCACGATTCCCGAAACTGATACGAACCGGCTTATCAGAGAAGCAGAGCCCGGNTAAAAAAAATTACACGAAGTGCCGTCACGATTCCCGAAACTGATACGAACCGGCTTATCAGAGAAGCAGAGCCCGGTATCTTGCTCGCGTGAGAAATAGGGAATTTAGAACACTATGCAAGGTACGCGTTCCAAATGAGAACGGACTTCCCACAGTTTCGGAGGAATTTCAAGTTTGGCGATTCGTACTCCACGAAACGAAACGAGTTCTGCGCAACTGTCAACTGAGTTTAACGGGTAATTAGCGAAACGAGGAGAGAGAGAGGTTAGATAAATTATGCAAAGTCAGAGCAGCTGAAGAATTATTCTGAGGGCGTAAATAAATTGTGGACGACCAAATTTACTCTTAACTAGGCTGCAATTCAGTACACCGTCGAGATTAAGTACCTAGTGTTTTGCATACATCGTGCTATGCGTCAAAGCGCGGAAATTAGCACAAAAGTATTTTATTTAAAAAACTGTTCTTGAAATTTTTACATTTCGCAGGCCTTAGGCCTCCCACCACGGCGATCCAGTCTCAATCATTCGGCGGATCCAACTAAAGATTTTTTGTCTTCTCTCCATCCAGCTTCGTTTCACATTCGTAGGTTACTAGTATCTCTTATATTTCTAAAATCTAATTTTGGACCAATATTGCTACACGGAATGTTTTCAGTGTGTGTGATGCTGAAATCTCACAGCTCCGACAATCACGTCTGACATCCACGACACAAAACGGTGCAGCCAATCGAACACAATACACTTCTGGCGTCAACACAACGAAAAATGTCGCAAGATCAGCAGTTTTGGGTTAGAAACTATTTATAGTATTGTCGTGTCGTGCAGCAATGCAGAGTACAGTCTTGTAAAACGAAAAAGTTCGACTAACTTCCCGTACCGTCTAAAACATGCATTTTAAATTGGATAAATATAAGCGATAACTTTAACATTAACGTTTATATCTTCTTGTGTTTTAGCAAAATACTTAGACTGTCGGCATCATGTGTTGGAAATTTCCCTACTGTCCAGCGCCTTTGAAAGTAGTTTATTTTACGAACGCTTTGTAAATGGTGCCGAACAATTCTGACATTTGTGTTGTCTGTAGTGCAGTAGATTCAAGCAGTCTAGCATGAACTAAAGGTATGAAAATGCCGTCAAGGTAGGAGAGCGGCTTCCAACGGAGCAATGCACTCGACTGTACAACACGCAGAATTCATCGAAAAGTAGCACACACTACCAAAATTGTTGGAAATGTAAGATATGTGCTGCATATTAAACAAGAATGCATTTATTTAGAACACTGTAAAATGTTTTGCTATAATTTCGTTACTTATATGTTTTAAAAACAAAAACTAAAGCATATGTTTTTAATTAAAATATTTTAGCTTACTTCCATTCTGAATGATTTAGGAACACCCACCCCCCTCCCATTTTGGCTTGGGCAAGTAGTGATATTATTACGGTGGCATGTAAAATATATAGACCGTGGAACCGTACATTGGCGGTAGAATGACCGGGTCAGCGCTCGAGAAGCCGTGGCCACGCGGTGTGTTGGTGCCCTCGCCTCGGACAACAGAGCCGGTGCCGGAGGAATAATTCATCGACCTCTGACCTACTGCCGGCCGGTCACCCCCGCCGACACGACGCGTTGAGTCACTCGCTCCCTCGCACGGAGGAGCGGCGGTGGTGGCGGCGTGAGAACGCACGCACGCAACGACGCGCTGCGTGCCGAGGGTCAATGAACCACCTCGCGGCCGGTAATTAAACACTGCGCAAGCGACCACACCTGCTGCCACACAAGCACCGGGTCTCGGCCACCACCGCTCCCCCGTGCTGCTTTGTTTACAACCCCCCGGGTGCCACGTCGCTCGCCTGTGCGCTCAACGGCTGACAGCATCCTCACAGCGACAAATACACGTTGTATCTAAATTCGACCGACGCACTTCGGCTGCACGTTAATCACGAAAAAAAAAAAAAAGCTGAAAACATACGTACGTCCTATGGTTTAAAGTGAATACTAAGGATTGAACACATTTTTGAGGTTGGACCTGAAACACTTGTTTATTGCAGATATTGGAGATAATATTTAAAATGGAACACCAACTGCCTGGATAATGGTTAACTGAACAAAGATCTTCAAACACCACAATGCCTGTCTCGGTCATCACATTATTTCATGTAAATAATCACTGTTACTACCTCTATTTCAAACTAACCTCCATGTCGCGGTAGCATATCAAGATTTAAGTGAATTTGAACGTGGTGTTATAGTCGGCGCACGAGAGATGGGACATAGCATCTCCGAGGTAGCGATAAAAGTTGGATTTTCGCGTACGACCATTTCACAAGTGTAGGCACTTATAGCCCTTAGGCCATTTTGTAGTTTAGAAGCTGATCGCTGCGGTCGGAAAAAGATCGTGAACGAACGAGACAAACGACGACTGACGAGAATGTAATTTGCACTGTCTGCACGTTGGGAATCTCAAATTGGCACAGATTTCAATGCCTCCTGCATACCTTCAGACATCAGTCGAGTCCATGCCACGTCGTCTTGCAGCACTTCTGCGTGCTCGCGGGGGCCCTACACGATATNCCTTCAGACATCAGTCGAGTCCATGCCACGTCGTCTTGCAGCACTTCTGCGTGCTCGCGGGGGCCCTACACGATATCAGGCAGGTGCACCAGTTTTTTTTGGCTCTTCAGTGTACATTACAGTGGTACTGCAATACATTTTTTCTTCAGTTACAATTTCGAAAATGTGTACATACCTTAGAATTCATTTTAGACCATAGGTCGTATACATGCTTTCGAAGTTTGTCGGTCGAATTTAGATATATTCCGTATATAGTTCATTCAGGGTTACTTCAAACATTACCAACACGCCTANAAGTTTGTCGGTCGAATTTAGATATATTCCGTATATAGTTCATTCAGGGTTACTTCAAACATTACCAACACGCCTATTTTCTCACTGTTTTTAGTTATATTAACTATAAATGAAACAGATGAATAAAACACATTTAATGTAGAACATATTCATGAAATAACCAAACACGTCATACGTGGGGTAATTTTTCAACGGTTTGATTTTAAAAAAGTGTGGAGAAACCGCGAATAGACTATACATACNAAAAAAGTGTGGAGAAACCGCGAATAGACTATACATACCGCTATAGCTTGATCACGGTAAAGTAGTCCCGTAGCCAGAAGTTTCTCAAGTGGAGTATAAAGCGGGAAGGGGGCGCAGTTGACAGTGACTGAATTGAGGGGTGGGAGGTTACCACTGATATCAGCGGTGCTGGCATGTGTTAATTACGACAGGAGAAAATTACTTGACAGTATAATAAAACGCATATAGTGAACAGCGATTGCATATCTTCATTACAATTAAAGGATTATTAAAAATTTCTATACTAATTATGGACAACCCAATAGTAAATAAAAGGGGAGTTTATATTACATTGTACACTGGCATACAAACGCGTAGTTAGGTTGGCAACGAATTAATAAAGATAGTTCGTAACACTTGGTGGTGTTTTGTGGGTATATGTTTATATGTATAGTCAGTAGAGCTATAGTATTTCTTGTTTTACACACAGAATATGAATAAGCATTATTACGAGCACACATGCAAGGTTCCACTTGGATGGCTCATTAATAAATTTATCAGGCATGTGGCAATGTTTATTTTACACTGGCAAGAGAATACAAAATGAACAGTAAAACGATATTCAAAGAAAGGCTTTCAAAGGTTCTTAGTTAACTGCGATCCGTGAACATATAGCTCGCGTTAATCTAGCGGTTCTGCGATCAACTTGTACAGATATTCCCTACCCGCTAGTGCAAATGTCTTCAATGGACAATCTTCGCCAGCAGTAAAGCTGACAGCAACGAAGTGAGCACGGTAATAAAATTTATCGAGACTGAAACACGCAAATACTCTTGATATCCGTTTTGCACACACGACGGTAAGGCCGAAACATTGTGACGTGTATTAAATTCCTATAAATTTCACTGCACTGAAAATGCGCTCCGGTAACATGTACGCACTGAATAGTTACAGGCTGCGCACTCCGGTACTCAAATTCTGAGTCGTCCAAAGAGTGGGTCTCAAAACCACCGACTGCGTGTCCTCAATGCACGAGCGTGACACCAGCAACGATCACTTTCTGTTATGAGTAGGAAACCAAACAACGGCATTCCTGTGCCATTTGACCCAATGCTGTACGTGACATTACCGNGGGGGGGGGGGTGCTCTGTTTCTTCCCCCAGGATAGACGAAACTTTGAAGAAAGCGTATCAGAGCTTCGTTACGACAGTTGTGTCCCCAGCACGTCATGTTAGTGGTTCCACCACCCACATCTTTTATTAGCTTCCAAATTTGGTAAAACACCAACATCAGCGACTGTTAAACTGCGTGTTAATTCATATTGTAAAGAAACACTACTTGTTATGGGGCACAGAAATTTTATCAGAGCTCCTGGTTGGCATTTGAATGTTTCTTCCAATAAGTCTGTGCTGCCTATCTTCGGCCCGGTGCCTCGTCAGCTCCGACGCCAATATTCAACTTGCAAAATGGACTGATTAAAACAGCTTCAAAAAGAGATGTCCAAAGAGTGTAGAACCCACGTTTCCTGTACGCCATAGCCGACCCGATCACTGTAATAGATGACAACGGATGCTGTCCGTATCGTCGAATGAAGATCCACACCAAAATTTACTCGGCATGAGGTTTTATGGGTAAACAATAAAAGTGAGAATATATGCCNAGTCAGTCACACTGAATGACATTTTGACGTAATTTATATCACTCTTGCACCCGTTATACATTCTTTTTCAAGTTTTGATGTTAGGCGCGATAGGCCTAATAAAGAAAAGTTATTAAAGTACGAGCTAATAAGGCCAAATTACGAAAAGCCAACAGAAAAAGAAACATTCTTGTTTAACGGCCCAAATGTGTTTTTCTTTGTTAAGCATTTTCATTAAATGGCTTAAAGAACAGCTTAAAACCAACCACAGAAAACAAACACACCGGCATCCCTGGTAGGCCTCGAAGCCACAAGAAGTTGCAAGACATAGTCTACTACACTGCATGAAACAAGGCGTTTGTGCACATAGTTCGAAAAAATTCATCCGGAAAAATGGTCAATATATTTTTATAGTGTAAAATGGACCCGCTTAACGAAAGCGTTCAACCTATTTTATGTTCGTTCCGTGGATACTTTGGTCAGAACGGGAACCAACCCTGTTAGATACGACAAACCGTCGGACTGTCTTCTTGCTTCAATTTCAATAAGAAAAGGAATTTAAGTCTATAAATAAGTTACACAACCCCAAAGAAAAAATGATACTATTAGAGAGTTGTCAAGATTCGTGCGTAACTGAACGGTTATGCACTTTATGGTGGCAATGGTTAGAAGTAAAAAATAACTAACGATAGTTTGCCAGCAACTAGAAATGCATTCGGTATTTTACATGAAGTAAACTACTAAAAGACTAGCACGGCTCATAACGCAAGCCGGTCCGATTCAGGAGAATCCCAAGGGCTCGTGTCGTCAGCATGATGGCATTGTTGGCTTCCGCGCATTTTCCACTGCCTTACTTTGACAAGAATCGGGGACGAGGTCGTAGCCACGACATGAGATAAACACCGGGCGACAACACCGCATGAGCAGTACGGCCAGGATAGTGTTTGCAATGGCTGCACTACCCACCACATTAACTACGCCTTTTATGGAAAGATCGCTCCTCCACTCGCTAATTGGACATCACCAGCCTTCTGCTCCTCGAGATCTCCGAGTCGACCTTGGGCACGGGCACGAAGCAATTTTCCCGCGATTTTATTCTGAGGCAGGAAACTCCGGCATAAGCATGAGGTGTATCATACTACGCGTACAACACTTTGTATTGTAACGAATGGAAAAATANGTATAAGCATGGGGTGTATCATACTACGCGTACGACACTTTGTATTGTAACGAATGGAAAAATAACAGTAAATTTTATTTTGTCAGTTTCTAGTTACAGAATAATGACAAGACTTTTCAGAAATCTATGGGCTTCAATCTTGAGAGGTTTTGATCAGCGNAAGACTTTTCAGAAATCTATGGGCTTCAATCTTGAGAGGTTTTGATCAGCGTTTAACAGCGAGGCCTTGGCACCGGCGAATGTGAAATGTGGTGAATATTAAGCAGTGTCGGAATGCAGTAGTGGGGGAAACGGGAAAACCCCGATAAAACCCATAGGCCAACGTCAACCACGTCATCTACATGAAAAAATCTGGGTACCCCGCCAGGAATCTACCCCGGTCTGCCTTGGTGGGAGGCGAATGTTCTGGCCACTACACCATCGCGGCCCCCTATATGGTGCAAAGGACTGGAAAAAAATTACAATCTTCAAATACATAAAACGAAGACCGAGGTAATGATCTAGAAAGGAAAACGACTATTCAGAGTGAATATAGTAATTGACTATCTACTTGCAGAACAAGAATCCATACAGACAAAAATTCTATAGAACGACTATTCCAGCTATCACGTGCGGTAGTGAGACGTGGGTAAACAAAGTGCCTCGTAGAAATAGAACATTAACTTCAAAAATTAATTCCTAACTTCAATAAAGGAATATGCCTATACNAACAAAGTGCCTCGTAGAAATAGAACATTAACTTCAAAAATTAATTCCTAACTTCAATAAAGGAATATGCCTATACCTTAAAAGATAAGTGAAAATATCACCAAGTTTTACGTTTAGTCTCTATGAAGCCATATACAGGAGAATAAATAAATTTGGAAAAATCATGTACTGAGAATGCACGACAACAGAATTCCCAAACTTGCACATTAATACCTACAACAGAAAGAAGAGATGTAGGTCGACTTTTGAATACAAACATTTTGAGGCGGAACATGTAAACAGCCTATCCACGAAAGGAACGAAATAACTACATATGTAAATTTCACGGCATAGGTATTTTGAATAGCTCCGTGGATGAGGTCGCTGAACGTCTTTGGACCACAAGGTTCAGAATTCAAGCCTAGGTAAGGTAAATAAGTAGATATGGATGTCCTTTTTACATGTGCACTTCGATTCGATTTAGTTCACCACGCAATGTAAGTCTTTCCGGATTATTCGTCCACCATAAAACAGGAAACAATAAATAATAATTTATACAGTACATTACAACAGTACCAATAACGTATATAAAGGTATATTACGAAATGCAAAATATCAACTTGGAACATGAAACAAGAGAGGTCTTCAACTCTGACAAGCACAAACAACGCTACGCCTGGAACAGTATAGCCTGCCACGGCAGCGTACGTTGACGCGCTACGGCAGACTGCGTATACATCCGCGCGGTCATACACCGTTGAAGGTGGCGTGACGCGCGGGAAATGACTTTCCAGGAAAAAAATGGAAGGCGAAAAATAACCAGCTGCTCCGAGCATACGCGCAGTTCCAAGAACACGCCGCCCGGCGACACAAGACGCCAAACAATTGTCGTCGGTCACGGCCGCTCCGCAGGTAATGGATTCCAGACGCCATTAAAACTGCATGGCTTGCCCGGGTTCCGAGCTCTCGTGAGGCCGACGCAACAATGCCAAGTCAACAATGGTCGATATGATGCCACAGTTGTAACATGGGCTCGGCAGGAGGTAGGGGCACTCCATCGAGACAGAGTAGGCAAGTGCACAGAAGCCAGTGATACACGGACTCAAGTTGCCGACTGGCTGTGTGTCACGCCTCTTCCGCGGGGTAGCTTTGTCTGCCGGCCAACTTCAAAAACAAGTGAGGCAACGATTGTTTTCACTCGGCAGACTGTCTTCGTCGTGTCACCGAAACTGCAAACTATAACGCGATCGAAATACCGTCGCGTCCGACAGTCTCCCAGCAGAGCGATTTACAATACCACGTCGTACGTCCACCGTCTGATCAATGCTACCAACTAACAAAGCGAAAAATGTGCCAGTCTAGGTAAACACTGTCTCAAGAAAAAATATTATAATTCATTGGCGATCTTGTGTTTTCAACAAATGAACACTAGTATAAAGTTTAAAATAAGCTATCACCATCGAAAATAATTCTAAAATATGAGAATTTCTATCAAAATCATTTGATTAGGTCCTACAATATTGGCCATTTTCGGCGCAGTTGGAGGAGAGTGACCCGCCCTTCCCCAAAGCGAACCCGGTCGACACTACTTTGTCAGGCAGGCCGGGGAGATGATCGACAGCTAACCTTATCTGGCGAATTCTGACGTCATCTCCCCCTCTCCCCATTTTCAGGAAGAATCGGCGGATGCTGGCTTTCTGGTTATCACCTCCATGGGCGCATTCCAACATATGAAGGTTCTCGGCCAGGGTACCCTGTCCCTATAAATACCGTCGCATCCGGAGGGTCGATAGTCTTTGATAGCCACCTGGCGAAGTGCGGCGAATGGTGAATGAAGATTGGGCTAACGAGGAGCGCAGGAGAAAGGACCACCGATGAACGAGGGCGCCAGAAACTGGGGTGGATTAGTGTGTGTGTGCGGCGGCTAAGAGCGAGAGTTCTACGGAGGGCGAGGTATCCGACACA
>NQII01000858.1:125453-178285 GCA_002778355.1 Clitarchus hookeri | reverse complement strand
GGGGGGGGAAGCTGTGTATGGGGGCACTCGGGATGCTATTTCAGACAGGAAGGTCTGCTGTTAAATTGACTAACAAGGTTGAACAGAATGGGCGAGAGATACAAATTTTATTGTAAATACTAGAACCACCAAACGCAAAATATATAACTTTTAATAGCAATTCAATAGGTGTTAATAAACTGTTTGTGGAGACTGGTTTTTTTTTTAACTATCTGGTAGTATTAATTTCTGTTAGGTGATAGACGATAATGTAATTATTAGCTGCAAAAGCAGTAACTGTCGAAATATTAAGTTTCTAGTATTTTTTGGATTGTTTATAAATAGACTAGAAAATTATTAATAGCTGTTATTTAATTAAGACATAAGTCACTTAAAGAACCTGGTTATGCCCACAAATTTTCAAATATACTGTTGTATCTTCCAAAAAAATTACAGTTCATTGCAACAAATGTCACTGCTAAGTAAAATAAGACTTATTTAAACAAACAACGAATACGTCAGAACTTTCCAATGAACTGGGAAGGACGGGTAACGCTAACTATAAGTTGATAACGCTTTACTTCGTTAAAATTTGCCAAGGTTTCAACAGGCGCACTCAGTTGTATTGCTCATTTTACACTGTAAATTTGCCTCCACGGCGTCGTGTCAACTATTTTTGATGCNTGTAAATTTGCCTCCACGGCGTCGTGTCAACTATTTTTGATGCATAGTTGTTGATGCATGAAATTCGGCAACGACAGTAAGATGTGTCGAAGCCAAAATATCCCACTAAAACAAAACGAGATGAGTAAGCAAAGCTTTCTCGTTGTCAAGACCCAACAAATTCCAAAATAATTATTCGTCTGACGCTAAATGGGATGTCTTCAAAAAAATTTTCACAAACTCTTTTTCAGTGTATTCAGTTACGCGCAATCCCATAACACTCTTCGAACTCTAACATTGTATTGCAGAAATTATTTAGTTCAAATTCGTATCTGACGTCACTAGTCTGCAAGAAGTCCCGCACAAATTGTCAGTACCGCCGTCGTCGGCCTGGAAGTCTCAACAGGAACCTACTGTGGAACAGGCCTTGTGTCCAGTTGCCTCATCTGTCCTGCGTACAGTTTCCGTAAGTTTGGGCACAATTGACCTCATATACACAACACAGTAACACACACACACACACATACATACATACATACATACACGAATTCAACACCAAATACCTAACACTAGCTACAGTCGTGCACAGTAAGTTATTGCGTAGTAGCAAGAGTTCAACCTAGTTTAATTTTCGCTTGTTGCTNCACTAGCTACAGTCGTGCACAGTAAGTTATTGCGTAGTAGCAAGAGTTCAACCTAGTTTAATTTTCGCTTGTTGCTGTTGCTGTACGTATGTCGGAGTTCAGCGAATCAGAAACCCTAATTATAACATGGTCAACTGTGAAATTGTATACGGAACGAAGTTTTATGCAGTTGATTTCGTTCTCGGCACACTGATTCTCTTTTTGTTTATTTCTGTAACATGGCAGTTACGGTAGTTCGGGATTGTTTTGATGTCAAGTCCATTGCCGACATCAAAACGAAACCAATTTCGTGTTTGAAAATAAATCTTATTTGTTAATTTTTAGATAACACAGCATGGCAATACATGCGAACGAACGCTGCACAGCCACTGTAATTGTGTTGTATAGTGTGCGTTGTCATAACCGCGCACCTGTTAGATTACTATCAACTGTTCCCGAACCCTAATAGTTATGCAGGATGGCAACCGGGGGGTGACTCGCGCAGAGTTGCCAGGGGGTGAAGCCATTTTGTCGGGGCGTCCGGTGGTCGGAGCACACGTGTACCATTCCGTGGAAACCAAGCTTGCCTGAGTCACGATAGCATTAACGTGGACATAAGTAAGCATCAACGCCCCTTTTCTCCCAAGGTCTCGCCGAGTCCCAAGGGGCGCCGCAGTTAGTGAGTCGGAACTGCCATTTCAGCGGCACACCCCGAGTTACCAGAGAACGTGCCATGAGTCCAGACTACCAAGATAAGTCCGGCCCGCCCACTCCTCAATCAGCAACGCATTAAGTAGCAGACATATGTACCTCCTGGAGAGGTGTAAATGGTGCTACAAGCTCTTCAAGGTCAGGTACTTTTAAAAGTCCTGCTCAGGATCGACTTTTACATATAATTTTGTATGCTTCTACTATATTGTAAAGTTAACGCTGCTGAAAACATCATCACTTTATTATTGACGCGCCACACAGGTAAAACTGTGGAACTGTCAGGATGCAAATATGTTACGGACATGCAAATCCGTAATTTAACGTATACAAAAGAAGACAACTTCAGCGGCCATAGATTTAACCATTACACTCGCAATACATCTTCAAGTGTTAAGAACTATTTTTTATTAAATCGCTGCAAACTTAACCAGGAGCCTGCATTCAAGTGAGTGGTTTGTTTAAAAAAGTGCTCACTTTATCGTGAGCATTAACAGCATTACCGGTAACTATCGCGTCAGTGTCTGTATCGTCGACACATTGTCAGAGCGGTATATCGCGTCAGTATCGATACAGTTACGTTACGTAACTAAAACGAGAAGTGCACACATAACATACAGCCCTCCACAGAGCAGGACCTCTACAACGCAATTCAGTGACCGCGCAGCATGACAGTCGTCCCAATCGTGGGAGGAGGGAAGGATATGTCATTTAAGCCTCGAAACACCAGTCAAGCAGCGGTAGGCCCAACTAGTAACCCCAGCGCGTGTGTTTACCAACGCCGCTAATATTCTGGGATTAGCGACCAAGCCCTGCGACACATGCCAGAAAGCCAACTGCCGTCATATGTTTGGGCGGTCGCTAGAGACAGCGTTGAATGGTGCGCACGTTATATTAGTTCCCATCCCCCCTTTCCCTTTTCTTGTTTCGGGATAAAACACACATGTGCAGTGCGATGAAAGCGAAAACAGCTTTTTTGCAAACACACTGCACGGGAAAACGTGGAAAAATATATACTCAGTAGTAAAATAGCTATCTGGCTACAAGCCGGGCAGTGTTGCGTTCAGTGAAGCACGCGAGTACACACGCGAGACACTACGTCAAGGATCCATTACTCGAATGGAACGGCGAGTGTGGGACACGACAGGAAGTGTGGAAAAACGAATCCCGAGCATGAAAAAAAAAAAATTGCACAGAAAACGGGAAACGTGAACAATAACAACAAAACTCGTGCATAAACGAGATGAAAACATACCCCCCCCCCCCCCCTCAAAAAGAACGAAACAATGTACTTGTAATGTTGTAACGGGCTACTGTGTAATTAACAATTTTGGTATTTTAATTACGGTTTTCTAACGTTTGCACATTTCTGCCAGAAGGCTTATCGGGGAACGGCTTAAATGCACATGAAAAGAAAGCAGACATCCAGAACCTTAAGATGCAAAGGGGGTTATCACCAAGGTATCATTTTTAAATTATTCTATAAAAATGTATTTTCAACACTTAATTAATTTTCTCACTACACTTCAACAACTGTTTTCTACAAACTACATTTCTACGGTACATGCAATCTACGTCAGGATTTTACAATAGTTTTCTTGAAGCTGCTTTGTGGTTACCGGTAATTCAAAAACTTTCGAAATAAATTACACTTCCTTCATACCAAAAATTTGCCGGATGCAACGCTTTAGCTACAACATCGAGATAAAATCATCCGTGAAAGGTAAGAAGCACCACGTAAGCTGATGGTAATCTTGGGTTTTTCAGGTTTCAATGTGAAGGCAGTGGGGACGCCGAATTGCGAGGCACTCGTTACGTTGGCCAACTGTGAATTTTTCCCAGAAGGTTTTTACGCTTTTTTGGCGGGGTTGCATCATTTTGTCTAATGGGGGTTTCCCATTCTCGTTTTGGCTACTACACCAACGCTGTGTATCCTAATCAATAATTAAAATGAGCATTTCCATGCAGCACACGTCATAGCGTTTCGGTGACGTATAGTATGTTGTGGGCTTATTCTAAGTTATCCGTTAATTTTTCGTATTCGTTTAGTTTTGAAAGCTCTCTAAACGAATAAAATCTTCGAGAAACACAATTTCGTATTCTAAGTCATGTTTAGTTACAGCAGTCCGAACCTTCGGCAATGTTCGGGTTTTCGTTTGCGAATGCAAGATGGCAACACTACGCACATTAACTGTAACTNAGTCCGAACCTTCGGCAATGTTCGGGTTTTCGTTTGCGAATGCAAGATGGCAACACTACGCACATTAACTGTAACTGAATTACGAGAGTTTGTTTATAAATTATGATCACTTAAGCTTGAAAACATTAATAAACCAATGCAGTAATGCCCTTTAAATATTTTGGTTAGGTTTGGTGTGTTTTAAATGTTATTTTAGGAAAAAAGTACATTTCGTTCGTCAAGTGTCAAATTTGCTGTCGACACAGTACTATTTTCTAACTAGGCTGGACGTCTGATGTATTACTCATAAATATGCTGTAATTTCGTATGCACTGTGTTAAAACGTATACGCCGATAAGAGAGAGCAGACAGAACTTGGGGGTGTCACATGTACGAAGAATTTTCTCCATGATCATTTTGTTGTTTGGTTGCAAGGTATTTGTGAACATGCTGTTTCGTTTGTTATTTTTAACACCAAGGTTATAAAATAAGCGACGGACAACAAACTAGACGCTGTCAAGTTACTAGTCGAATGTATTAATTCCAATATTGTCTGAGTTTTCCCTCAATTATTTTCAAGAGGAAGTTATTTTGTTGTATACTCCCAAGAATTATTTACAATTTAGTGCTATAGTTCATTTCATATAAGAAGGCCACATTCTGACAGTCAGTGAGTGGCAACTTAATATATTGAAAACANCCTAGCGAAGTGCGCGAGGCAGGGGTGGTGTGAGGGGATGATGGATGTGAGCCAATGTCGTGTTATAATCCCTAAACCGGCACGCGACAACGTTGGCTATTCTGAGAGCAGTGCCGAAGCACATCACACAAGCAGAAAATACGCGGTTAAGAAAGAGTTCGTAGATTAATTAATACATTTTATTTTACGTGGTCATAAAACAGCAGTTTTTAGTTTTAGAAACGAAACTTCGTGATAAAATAGTAATGTGTAGGTGTTCAAAATGAGATGCACAATAAAATGATACGTATCCAAATATGACGAAAAAATCCAAAGTTTCCAGACTCTTAAAACAAGTGCTGCCATCTTGTGAGTTAAAAGCGCACCATCTGTTGCAATATGCCCTTCCATGCCATCTGTTATCCATATCCCGAACTACACCCAGAAACATATTATAGTTTTGTTGTTTAAAATAACGTATTTACACGCATATACAAATAATTTTATTTTCCCGCGAGCTCTGTATAATTTATAAAGTAACATATATTTCGTGTACCGCGTTTATGAACGACCCTACACATGTCCACCAAGCTCCGTTTACGAATGCAGCGCCACCCAAGCAGTTCACCAATTGCCGCACGTAGCAGCACCTCCTGGACGCGCTGACTCGCCACATCAAAGCCTATTCTTGACACGCCTGTTGATGGCGAATGGATACATAAACGAAAAGACACTGCGATTGTCAACTGTCAAGAATGTGGCCTTCTTATATGGTACACAGTATATCTTGCTTCCTTACCTTAGTTTCTTGCTTCTGACTTTTGATTTCTCACTTTCCCATTCCAATTTGCCATCTTGCTTGTCCTCTTTCCATTATTTTTCTCGTCCCTCCCATTTCAAGTGTCCTGTTACGTTTTTCCATTTTTTCCTTTTNAGCATCTTGCTTGTCCTCTTTCCATTATTTTTCTCGTCCCTCCCATTTCAAGTGTCCTGTTACGTTTTTCCATTTTTCCCTTTCNAGTTTCTTGCTTGTCCTCTTTCCATTATTTTTCTCGTCCCTCCCATTTCAAGTGTCCTGTTACGTTTTTCCATTTTTTCCTTTTGCCCATATTTATGTTCTCAACTCCCTTGTGGATTTTTTGTTTTCATTTCTTATTTCTTAATTTTTCCATATGAATTCCCCCTTTTCCCACCCTCCTTTTGTAATTTTTTAAATATTAACCAGTTACTTATAGTTGGTGCTGTTGGGGCTTGCGGTGTGTGTTGGTGTGGTGGCTGTGGTGGTGGTGGCCGGGGGCATCTAACCCCCAGTAGGTAACCTGCTGTGCATTGCAGGCAAGACGGGACTGATGTCGCGGTTGTTCGGCGTCGTCGACAGTGAAGAGATGCTTGAGCAGAAGGTGAGCCTGCTGGACCAGCGGATACAGGAGGGTCGCACTTCCATCTCTCACGCCCAGGAGGAGCTCAGGTGCGTACTAGCTGCAGTCTCTCTTCCTCCTTGCATCTTCACTTGCTCACCAGTTGTTTCCATGGAAACACTTATGGACTTGAATGAAAGACAGCCTTGAAAATAAGTAGGGTTGTGTGAATATCCATTATGATAAACTATAGTGAAAAATCAAATCTTTCATTTTCGCTCTCTGTAAGAAAACAATGCTAAAAACCTTAATGAAACAAAAATTTCTAATCCAATATATATTATTGTGTTTATCAAATATTCATTTGGATGACTTTGATAAATTTTTGTTTTGAGCATCCACTTGTTATTATTTATAGGGTTGTGCGAAAATTTGACTTTGATGTTCAAATATTTTCGAATTGAATGTTATAAATTTTCTAAGAACATGTGAATTGTTTCAAAGTCAAATAGCTACTTGTAAATATTTCCTTTCACTACTATATATTACAAATAACTACCATTTCACTGATCACACAAGTCATTCCCACACAAATAATACAAGTGCAGTAGATTATTTGTACAAAATGATTTGCTGTTTATTGAACTTTCAAAGTAGGCTCCAAAATGCAACCAGTAATAAGTAATTTCTCTCTCTCTCTCTCTCTCTCTCGTGCTCCCTCTCTTTCACGCGCACGCTCATAATTCTATTCTTCTGAGAGATATATNTAGGGGTGTGCGAAAATTTGACTTTGATGTTCAAATATTTTCGAATTGAATGTTATAAATTTTCTAAGAACATGTGGATTGTTTCAAAGTCAAATAGCTACTTGTAAATATTTCCTTTCACTACTATATATTACAAATAACTACCATTTCACNCAAATAGCTACTTGTAAATATTTCCTTTCACTACTATATATTACAAATAACTACCATTTCACTGATCACACAAGTCGTTCCCACACAAATAATACAAGTGCAGTAGATTATTTGTACAAAATGATTTGCTGTTTATTGAACTTTCAAAGTAGGCTCCAAAATGCAACCAGTAATAAGTAATTTCTCTCTCTCTCTCTCTCTCGTGCTCCCTCTCTTTCACGCGCACGCTCATAATTCTATTCTTCTGAGAGATATATNCTCTCTCTCTCTCTCTCTCTCGTGCTCCCTCTCTTTCACGCGCACGCTCATAATTCTATTCTTCTGAGAGATATATATATATTTAGTGGGTGTTCTGTAGGCGCAGGCACGGCTGTAGATACAGTTCCTTGCTTTAGCCAGTGCCTTGGATTTAACCCCTGCCGTAGTCCTATTGATCGGCGCCGCAAATTGTGCTTCACGATGGACGGTGCTCGGGCCTATAGCGACTTGGGGAGAGGGCCACCTGATCCCTCTCGGTGAGAAGTTGAGTGAGCGGCCTAACCAGCTACAGACCTCAACTGCCCCTCTGGGTTCACAGCGTTCCACACATAAGGAGTAAACCGCGTGACCAGCTTGTAGCCTGAGAGCCGTAATGTCTTGACGTGTGTGTTCTCCTCAAGCCTCAGAGAAAGGTTCTCTCTCCTCTTGCCACAGTGGCGCTAAAGAGGCGGTACTACCAGCCAGCACCAGACACCAAACATTGACTAGAGGCGGGAGCGCTTCATTCGACAGCAGATATACAAATGTGTTCGTTGTTAGCAGTCTAAAGGCTCATGCACCTCTCATGGAAAGTCTGCCAGAGTCTAGATTTTGTCAGNAAATGTGTTCGTTGTTAGCAGTCTAAAGGCTCATGCACCTCTCATGGAAAGTCTGCCAGAGTCTAGATTTTGTCAGGTTCGTTCATTCCTAAAGGTTGGCGTGGATTTTGGTCGACTATTTGTAACAAACCAGCCAAGACACAATAGACAATTTCTATGAAGAGCTACGTGTTCTGTTTATCTGTTTTTTCACCAAGGCGGTGCATTTGGAGTTGGCTTCTTCACTTGCCACAGATGCCTTTGTTGCAGCTCTTTAGCGATTTGTATCACTTAGGNGGATACATAAACGAAAAGGCGCGGCGATTGTCAACTGTCAAGAAAGTGGCCTTCTTATATGGTACACAGTATACCTAACGGTTAATTACAAACTTTGTACATTTTTAAAAGAAAATTTTGAATGAACAGTGTGTATGTTCTCGTATTTCCATATTAACAAATGTAATTAAATAATAAATACCCTCACGATAGCCACCTTACACTGCTGCTTACATGGTTCACAAATTAAAACAGAAAGGTTAATTTGTGCTTTTAAAATATTTTTTCTGAAATATATTTTTATGCTTATGTAATGCATGAAGGCACTTTAACTCAGGATTCTCTTTTTCCACAATCACGAATTGTGTCACAAATAGCAACCTGTAACACACACCCGCCAATTTTTCACAATAAAACTCCGTAACGAAAGCCCAAAGGGCTTCGTTATCGTTTCGAGTTTCATATCGAACATAGTGACATCAAACGAACACTAGAATGCGCTTAGAATAGCTTCTTTCGTCAAGAATAGAAAATTCGAGTAGTAACGAATATTTCTGTCGACAGGAAACGAAACGAAACGAAACGAATAACTTGGAATAAGCCCCCTGGTCCGACGCCAACAACATTCAATCTGGAGTTTTCGTATCTTGTATCATTATTCCTACTACTGTAAAATAATGCATTATTCTTACTTGCGGTTGCTTCGTTCTTAAGAACCGCTACTCGAAAGTCTAAAGGTCTATCAGTGAATTTATATAGACAGCCATGGTCAAAAAGAAAGTTATCTGTGATAATGAAAGGTAAACTGTACAGATGGACTTCACACATATTATCATTAGTATATGCGCCTTTCTTTTTTTATTTTAAATAATTTGCAACATGTTAGATTAACACAAATTTTACTTACAGATTACAACTTTGTTGTTGAAAACTAAAGCTTTTTTTTTTGTTGTGGGACTAGGCTGGCTGCGACAGTTTAAGGGTGATCACTCCCCGCCATCTTGGATTTATCCATATTCCTCCATAACTTTCATTAAAGCTGGTTTAACGAAATTTTTCGCACGACACAGCATAAATAATAGCTTCTCAATTTTCATCAAGTTGTTACGTTTTCGCCTTTATTAATTTTTAACAAGTAACAGCTGAGAATGTGGAAAAAAAAAAAAGTGATTTTTCCTGCGGGCGACTATAGCAGTTAAACTAACCACAGTGGTAAAAAAATACCAACTTCATAAAATGTACAAAGGAATGAATGACCTGTGTTCTGCCGTTCCGTAAAATTCAAAACAAAATCTATAATTCAGATTTTTGCGAAAATTCAAAAAATCCAATATGGTGGGGATTGATACCCCTTAAACTGGAGCCAGTTTCGGTCTGCACTGTATTTACAACTCCCGCGAGACTTTCTCCAGGATGTTTTTTTTTTTTAGAGGTTCAGGCTCTAGACGACAGACTCAACCATCTGGAGGCACGTGTGGCCGCTCATTATTAGCCAAGGTCGTGGTCTGCAGGAGCAGAGACTACACCCAGTGTTAATATAATAGTATAGTAACGGCCGAGTGACTTGCGAGCGAAATGGACGACCTTGGACAAAACCTGCTCCGTCACCGCTGTGGGCAGCAGATGCCATCCGGGCGACAACCACTCTAACCGACTTCGCCTTCTTCAAGACGACCGCTAATGTTTTAAACGCAGACTTTTTTTGCGGAAAAAGATTTCCCGCCTCGCTGTTTTTTTTTATGTTATTTATTTACGCATACTAACTCGGGTTCCGCGAATTTACATTTAAAACACACATTTTCCCCAACAGCCAAAAGCGGGAGAGACTTCACGGCCGAAATGAAAAGCCGCGTTTTCATGCATGCCGAATCCTTGTTAGGGAGAACGATAGTCGTATTTATTGTGACGGCCTGCTAAATTATACGAGGAACCCCCCCGTCACCCTCGTATTTATTTTTTGCTTTTTACGTTTCGGCGGCTTGTAAATCTTGTTAAATGCCGCAGGCCGGCGGAAAACACGGATGACTCTGTACAATCACGACGCAGCATGACCTTCACGACGAGTTCAAGGCGTGAGAAACAGCCTCACCTTCAGCAGTCACTTCACAACACACGCGCACGTGCGACTACGCACTGCGTCATACCCCATTCGTGACGTACATTGAAGTGACAAGAGAATATATTAGATCTTTAACTCCACAACGTTTACTCGGCTCAGATCGCCGAGGACTATCCCGGTACAGTATTAAAAAGTCTACCTTAAAAAAAAAAACCCAAAATCGTTTAAAAAAATTTCTTCTAAATTTAAGCAAGTCTTTATTTCACTCAGCTTAAAGGTCCAACGGGTACGTATGGGCTAGTTAGGAGTATAGATTTTTTCTTTTTACAAAGACTACACTTTGAATTNTCCACAACGTTTACTCGGCTCAGATCGCCGAGGACTATCCCGGTACAGTATTAAAAAGTCTACCTTAAAAAAAAAAACCCAAAATCGTTTAAAAAAATTTCTTCTAAATTTAAGCAAGTCTTTATTTCACTCAGCTTAAAGGTCCAACGGGTACGTATGGGCTAGTTAGGAGTATAGATTTTTTCTTTTTACAAAGACTACACTTTGAATTTTGAATCAGCCTGTATCGCTCTCCCTTTGGACTAGAAAAGCTCCGTTGTGAACATCCCTTCCCTTTCCGAAGCCAACCGTAACTTTAGGTGTGTTTGCGTGGTTTGCTAGTCTGCTAGTTTGGCGCTATTTTTGCTGTTTTTCTGCTAGTTGGCGTTCGTGTTACACGAAGCACTTTTTTTGTATGCTGTTCGAGTGCTGCTCGAATGGCAGTAGCAGTTGCTATTTCTGCTATAAAAGTAGCTATTTCTGCTCTTGATCGCCGAGGTACAAAGGAAATAGTATTACGAGTAAGGCCAAAAAGAAGACTGCCAAATTAAAATTACAAACGTCGAAGAGTCTTGAGAATGGTGATTGCGAAAAATAATTTCCTTTTAAACAAATTGGTGACGAGAAAATGTTTGAGTGTCTTGTAAGAAGCGCACAGGGATATGCACTTAGTAACAAAAATAATGAAGTCGCATTTATCCGCGGAAGTAGTTATCCTGAGTAGCCTGAATCTTTTATAAACGTTAACCACACAGCGGCAATAATCACCATCGCCATTTCCCTAATAAAATTAGTTTATTTATTTCCGACATGCTAGCTTTCTCCTGTTTGTAGTTCATGTCGTCCGGCTGAAAGCAACTGCTCTTTGTGCTACTCTGTTGCTCGTGACAAACAGCACTTCCTCTTAGCAGAAATAGCATACCACGCGAACAAACCTACATCTGCATACTTCATTCCCACTAACCTCCGCCAACCCAATACATCTTCGCACTCCACCAGAAAAAAAAAATGGTTGAAAATACCGTATCTGCAAAAATTTTGGGAAAATTACGGTAACTACACGAACCTCCATCCCCACTTCTGCGAAACGAAATAGGAGAAGAAATGTAAATATTTCAGTAAGAAAGGTTATTCATGAAGAGATTGTCCAACATGTGGTTAGCATGAACGTGATTAGAAGTAGNGGGGGACGGGAGCTTCAGCATACACCGAGGTGTGGATTAGCAGTAAACGCACGTTGCGGTATTCGTGGTCACAATCCTGCTAGTCATGTATACATGTCTGTGTTTAATATTTAAAAACTCTAACAAAAACTACGCTCGAGAGTTTTCGTAATTTTCTACCTTCCTTCGCAGGATGGGATCNACAAAAACTACGCTCGAGAGTTTTCGTAATTTTCTACCTTCCTTCGCAGGATGGGATCAGGTCGCGACCAGAGACCACTATTTCCCGTGTTTTAAGTGACTTTTCTCTATTTATCTTCTGAAATGGGTGACTGGCGGGGAAGAGTGTGGAAGTGGAACGGCGTGAGAAAACCTTTGATAAGGCCAGGGCAAGACCTGGAAGCAGCCAAATGGAATTCACAATGGCGGCCGTGAAGGTCGAATGCGGGAGCAGGAGAAAAATTATGCACGCCCAATAATAAAATTCTTAAAAAAATAAACACAAAAAATACTAGAAACTAAAACATGGCACCCCCTCTGAAAACGGGGACCGCAAAACATATGAGGTTCCGGTAGTTCGCACATTTTAGTATACTCCAGTTGAGATTCGTGACAATTCCAATGGAATAAGTGGAATGTGTTATGAAGGACTCGGTAGCTTGTAAAAAGGGCAGAATAATAAACACTAACAAGAAAAAAAATTTTAATTTCGGATAGATGCAAATAACTATTAAATCACGTTCGATTAATTAATAACGTCGGTCCACCTGAAGTGCGTCAGACAGAAGTTGGTTTCCCGTTTTCTACTTCACGCCACCTCATGTCTGCTACATCCTTGTCTGATCTAGTCACACCAGGGCAGATGTTTGAATGAGTTACGTGTACAGTGCATTTATTTTTCTGTTTTAGGCGAACCGAGTTTGAATCCCGGCGGGCTTACCTGTATTATCGCATTTGGGAAACGTGGCGGACGTTACCACTGGTCGGCGGGCTCTTTCGAGGCACTCCCGTTTCCCCCGCCCTTGCTTTCCACCCCTGCTCCATCTTTATCTCGTTTCACCCACACCTACGCTCGTGACTTCTTTTCTAATGGAGCACTGGGTCCGACTGTGCATCATGCACGAGTTCATTACCAAGTTGTCCACACACCACCAACACACTCAGAAAAATACGTTTTAAGCTGCATACGAAAGAAGAAAGCGTATATGTTTTGTAAAACACAAAAATATTTTGCTATAATTAACTTTTTTAAGTATTTTAAAAACTAAAATTAGGGTTTATTTAAAATCAAAATTTAAGCATATTTCCATTATGGATGCTTGAAAAAGTGACTTACGTAAAAAAAAACATTAACAATAATGTTTTCATATACTTTTAATAATTAATTAATTAATTTCAGCCACGCAAGTAATTTTTTGTACCTGAAATGAGTGTGCACAACCTCTCAACTCAACCCATTCTTCTGTTTTACATTTTCCTTATACATGTTGGGATTTCAAACCAGGCGGATATGGACTAATCAAGTACGAGCATCAACTGGCCAGAACATCTGTTCTCCGTTCCTGTTACTTGTTCATGTGATAACAGACACGTCCATTATCTTTGTAAAAACAAGTACAGGAAACATATCTCACGTATGCACAAAACTACGGTTAATAATACTCAGGTGAAGAACAAGGGATAGTTTGGCATAGGGAAATTCCGCCGCTAAGTCAGCGCTAGTGTTCCAATGAGGTCACTTATAACAAACATTTTAAGATACGTGAATAATAAAAGAAAAGACTTCACTTAGTTAAGTAGTTATTTTGTATTTGATTTATGATTGCAATTATTTTGTTTTTTAAAGTAGAAATCAGAAAAAAAAAATCCGGTACACAATGCAATATTAGAGCTTACCTAGCGGCGAAAAATGTTAGTTGCTAAACTAAAAGCATTGAGCTTCCCAACCTGAGTAGAATAAACCTTACACGGATGCACATAAGTAAGTGAATGAGGACTCACATCTCTGGCACTTATGCCTGTTCCAGCAGAGCACCTCCTTGGAGACCGGCATGACGGGGCAGCGCAGTTTTTCTTGCGACGGGCACATTGGACACTCGTCTTTCTGTCGATTGGCCTGCAACACAAACACGCACACACATAAGTACCAAACATCACGTGGAATTATTTTAATTTTATACACATGTCCGAGGCACTGACTCGCCCACTGCCAGTACAGCTGTCAAAAGTCACGTGGTCAGCGGTGATGAACGAGTTTGTATACGTTTGAAATTTCAACAGAACCATCCTTTTATATGAATTAAATACTTCCGACTAACTTGAATATATTACAGTTGCATTAAAACTACGTAAGAGGGTGTACAAACAGCTCAAAGCACTTCCTTAAAGTGTTCTAACCTCAAATCTTATCCACGACGTTTTTGATAGTGCCATTGGCATACAGTAAAAGCAGAACAATGTTGGAACACGGAGAGTGGCTTCTGCGCAGCTCGAACGCACACACATGCGTTTACACGGCACAGCGCGCGTAACCGCTGGCGGGTCAAGACAGCTTTGTTATCAAAAAGACACCACCACCTATTAAAGCAAACCCGAAAATTCCCGATGGGCTTTTTAAACACTATTTACTCATTTTGCACGACGTGGAACTTGACTTAAAATAACAACCACCCTGTCCTAATTGCCAATGTTTATTTACTGAACCGTATTGAACACTACATATTATTATTAACATAAATTTTCCCTAATTTTTATAATGGCCCTGTTACCTTTCCGAAATGCCCTCGGGGCTAGCTTGACGCATACAGAAATACTCCAGCGTGTCACTGAATATGCAATACAACAAATGTTTTATCATTAACAAATTGCCTAGGACATATCCAAGTTCGCGAGGAATTTATGTCTTTATACAATATAACTTAATTTAATTTCCCAATTTATTTATAATTGTATAAATCATACAGAGTTATTATTTACAAAATACAACGGTCCATCCCTGCTATCAACAATTACTATTTTTCAAGTGAGCGCAATTTTTAGGCCAATCTTAATTATAATTTAAGCCATAATCAATGTTGATTGCCAAACATTTACACCACTGAATGTCCGTCACTCACGAAACCGGTCCCAGTATGTTACAATACAGTAAGTAGGTCAGTCCCAGTTTCTCCTCTCCCAATAGTCGCAAGGTTGCACTTGCCGGTCACTAAAGGCTATCCACGGTAAAGTGAGCACTTTTGAAGCTCTCGCATTTGGAATAATAGTCAATAAATATATTTTATTTCAGACTTAGACATTAACCTCAGAGTGTGGTGGCATACATATATACACAGTGTTTATTAACTGCATGACAATATTTATTTTAAAAAGTTGTTAAAGTACAAAAAGTGACTGAACGAAAAAAGTAACTAGGGCCTCAAAAGTGCTCACTTTACCGTGAACAGCCTATACTTCGCTGCCCCTAGTCATCTAACTCTCACGCGTCGTACGCACTCGGCATTGATGGCTATTGCCTGCTGACACAGAGGCACGCCGCCGCTCTTCTAGCCAAGATGACCTGGCCCGGAAGGTTCTTTGCACATCGAATCGCGCCATTGGCGGTGGGCCTCGAAAACTCGCGCAATGGCTCCCGCAAGTCGTTAAATCTTCCAGCAGATACACGAGTGACGTCAGTCCCACTGACGATAAGCAGGCAATATCCGCCCACCCCTCCTCACATACGGCCACCTAAGACGTCGTGGGGGAGGAACTGCCCGCCCAAAGGAAGGCGCGGAAGCCGCAGCGTGCAGCATTGCCTTGAATGACTTACGTCCAAGCAAACTGCTTAGGTCTGGCCTATTTCATATAGGTCTCACTGTCCCAAATTTAGAATAAAGAAACTTATTGTTTTGCTTCAAAATGTAAGCATATGAAATTTTAAAGCCACGTTGTTTACACGCCGCTGTGATTTAGTATAAAAATACAAATATTTCTTTTAAAGTTGCCGTTTAATTTTGAAACTACTACAAACAAAATATTTTGCCCTTAAAACAATTGGCATGCCGTAATTCCGTCCACTCTAAACATCGTTTAGTCCGTGTACATGAAATTATATATACGTGTGTGTACACACACGTACGGAAAAATATTATTAAAAAGTTGCCAAGAATGTTATACGCTATCTTACCTCATTAAAAAGTGTGGTTTTCTGACGAAATTCATAATTATATGCGGTCTCATCCCTCTGCTTAAAATAAATAAATAAATAAATAAAGTAATTCCAAACAGCTTCTTGGTCACAATTCAATGTGTTATCTGCGTTTCTCTGTAGTCTACATTGCAAATTTACTCAACTTTTCACTCCTTTGCATACGACGTCGATGGCTGCTGAAAGGAAGAGAGATATCACTGTTATTCCCTTCCTTTCCGGTATTCGAGGAAAATCTCGCAGACGCTTTCAGCCTGCAGTAAGCTGGTATCTTTACAGTTTCACGGTCCACGAAACTGTAAAAACGAGTTAATCTTCCTCATAACAAAGCCATTTCTAAAAACCTCACGTCAAGAAGGATACAATACGAAATGGCGATTGTACTAGAGTCTGGAAAATTGCGCGTACAATTTTCAGCATGCCAGGGGTTTAAACGCGTCTCCACAGACAAGGCTTTGAAATTAGAACAAAACAACAAACTTGATCTGCCCTAACCCCTTCTCTCAGTCAAAATAAAACTTTGGATGAAGAGATGGTTAGCGTTCTCTGCAACATTTCCCAGTCATGGAGAGCATATGCCAATTATAAACCGGCGGGCATAAATTAAATCCGTAATCTAGAGTTTTCATTGTAGTGCTTGTGGATGCAGCCAAGGCATTTGACTAAGTTCACACGACCCGATCTTTTGTTGACAAGTCTGTATATTTTTAATATGATTATTTAATTGAGCTTACAACGCTACTGCTTCTATGCAGGCAGACATGGTATCCTTGAGAAAACTTACACGTAAAGAAGACACACATCTCCTCTGCTTACCCGAGATCCGAGAGAGGGACCTGTGGTCAAAACGTAACTTTGCCACGGAGCTCGTCGACAAATCTGCACGGGCGTACTCATTTTAGAATATATATTTCCTTCCGAGCCACACGAAACAGCATTCGACCTAAAGATTTCCTCTGCTCGATACAACTGACTGAACGGCCCGTCTAGTCAAAGTTACCAAATAAATTAAAAGCTGAGCCACTCAATCTTGCGTGGCATGTACCCCAGTTGCCAAACTTCATACTCAAAGAGTGTGTGTATTATTTATATATATAAAATATACATATATAAAATACACACTCTTGGCAACTTTGGGATATATGCCACGCAAGATTGGGTGGCGTAACTTTTAATTTATAATTTATATATATATATATATATTTATTTATTTATTACACACACATATTTAACATAAATTTAATGTACAGTTATTTTCAACAGTAACGGTCCTTGACATTTTTCAAGTATAAACGAATAATATTTCGGCACTCCCTGCCTTCTTCGCTTACATCAAGGAACGGCCCTGATTTTCACCAGCCTTTTATAACTACGTTATTTGAAAGTTTCTTGCTTTTTTTTAAATCTGTTACATGAATCCTTAAAGTTGCTCTACACATTGAGCAGACTGCTTGAGGAATTCCCACCTCCCACAATTTTATTTTACACCACGCAGGCAATGATTATATATATATATATTCCCCCCCCCCCAAAAGTCGCTCTCCTATTTACGAAAACTGTGCGGTATTTCAGAGTATCAACAGCCACATAAAACACAGCCCAAATTATACAATACTGCGTCTAGTGATGGCATACAACGAAAAGCGCTCGTACATGAACGGAATGCGAGCCATCGGCGCCAAAATCGCGGGAACAGATATCGGATCTCGACGCTAATTGGGCAAGAGGTGGATGAAGGAGGGTTAGGCGTAATGAAAAGGGGTAGGGGAGGAAGAGTTGTTGATGTGGAGGGGGTGGCGTGCTCGGCCCGGCCCGGCCCGGCAGTCGAGGGTGCGCTTGACCTACTTCTCCCCCTCCCCCAATTCATTTTTTTGCGGATGCAACTTTGTTATTCGCCGCATCGTCTAGAGCGCTGGCGAAGGCGAACCGGCCAGCTCCAGATTCGCATCCCGAGATCACAACCTCCAGACGTACTGCAAACTTTCAACTTTTAAGCGTGAATTTAAATTTTCGCAGGTGGGGTTGATTATCGTCGTCATGGACTCTGTAACAAACCAAAGAATAAAGAGAGACCGCGTAAAGAAATTATCGCAGTTTGTATGTGTTTTTTTTTACGCCGGTGGATAATTAATTACGTTTGTTATTTGATTTTCAATAATACGTGAGAGCCGTACAGGCATTGTTGATGTTTAAATGTAAATACCAAAACCACAAAAAAAAAAAAAATCGAACATTTACACCTGAATGATTCATGACAGGTGATTGCATTGGTGCACGACAGTCTGTTTCTACACAAACCAGCTATTTTGTAGTGACATTTCGTTATTTTGCATCATAAATATACTATAATCGCTACTTCGTGATCTTGTGGTAGGTGCTAGTTGCTGCGAGATCTATTTTCGTATTCCGATACGGAATTAAGTGGAAGGACGTGTAGTCATCAGCGAGTTACAAATTTCTACGTTTTCAGGATTTTATTATTATATAACTTAGATCTCCGTGATCGTGCAAAACGGACTCGCGAAGTGCCAACGGTTGAGTGATTCATCCCAAGGCCAAAATTTGAATGTAACAGCACCGAAAGTTTCGCCCTGGCGCATTCTTAACGAAGCAGAACTCATATCGTTATCTACACAGTTTAAACATATTACTGAAAACATACCCACATCGTTTCCGGACATTTCTTTTGAAACAAAAAACATTTCCATTTTTAAACGATTCACGGTTTTCATTTAGCTTCTGTGCTAACGACACTCCAGTTTTCAGTATCTGGCCAGTGATAAATAACGGCACGGCGTCCACAGAGAGCAGACAACTTTGACATTCAAGCATTATAAATCGAAATGGCTGGTTAAAGCCAGTCTACCTGAAGATATTTTCCGATTTTGAGGCTCAAAAGCGAGGAAACGGTAAGGGCGACACTGGCACACGCATCGAGTGCTAAATCACCGCTACGCCCAAGGCTCCGAACTGGAGTGTAGGCTTTCCCTCGTATAAAATTTACTAGGGGACTTGAACGTTGATATTTTGATGTTATTGATGGGAAGTCTGTAGTAAAGATCGGTGCAGGGCCCTATACTACTATTGCAGGAATCCACCCAGAATATTTCGCGTTATAACACTCTGAAGAAAATGTAGTTTTTGTCCATGTTGAAGAGGTTCAAAATATTGTTTGCAAAAAGCGTGATATGTTGAAAGTTTTATTCCGCGCCAATCCGAAGTGTAATTCCTGTTCGTGCGGAAACAGATCGTGTGCACATAAAACAGCTTGTTTTAAAAACATGCGTTACAAACACACTGCAATCCAATTTGCGCGCAAGGCAGACGAGACGGGCTTTACACTTTCCGAACATGATGCTTTTCAACTGTATGGGTCGGCTGGGGAAAGACTACGCCAACACCAAGTCTCAAAAGCCATCGTGAAGAATTGACAGTTATTGCATCGCCGCTATTCAGTCCGTGCGTCGGAGACAGTTATATGCATATTAAGAGTCACGTGAGGGATCATTCGCGAACCGCCCGCACGTGATCGATACCTACACAAGATGCTCAGAAAGTGAACATACGAAAATACATTCACGAAGTACGTTACAAAAACGGCCGAATTTTAACAGAATATAAGAGGCCTTTATTAAGAACTTGTGTGTTGTTAGAATTTAAATTGCATTAGCACAGACTCGCATTCAGGAAGGTAGCGTGTTCGATCCATACTTGTACAAATAGGGCTGGCATTTCCTATGTGTTTTTCCGCTATTATTCAAGAGAAAAGATGACAGTTCTTTATAAACCTTCCCAGTTTTCACGTTTTGAGATTTACCATCCCGACTAGCCTCGTTGCACGCAAGGAAGTAAAACAAGAAGTTACTGATAACTAATAAGCCTACATTCCTCTACATGGGTGCAAACAAATTTTAGTAAAGTTCTTAAAAGCTTACATGGTAGGTAGGCGTTGACGTCTCATTGACAGTAATATCATTACAGATGAAACCAGAAACATGTGAAACAGTACCAAAACAATTAAAATACACGAGTGAATTACGCGGGATTCGAATTCAGAAAACCTCGTAAAATTAAGACAGCGTGCAATCAACTGCATTACGGAGGTAGAATTAGGAGCTTCAAATTCGGATGTAATCAGTATTGATGTTTTGAATAATAGGGTTCACTAACCTGAAACATTTACACGGTCATAATTTCGAAAATAAGTGTCTGAGCCACTAAATACACATTTTACATGACCTACCATAGGTGGAAATCAGTTCATTGTTCTCAGACATATGGCATAAAAACATTATTTTTAAAGAGGGATAGGCCTATCTTATAAAAACCGCATAAAAAGAGTTTTTGTACAGCATTCTCTAATAAATATATATATATATATATATATATACTTATATATATATATATATTATCAGGATAAAAAGTTTGACTGAATTTGGTTAAATTGTTAAATAGGTATGCCAAATATATCTAAATATCTATATGGCCACTATTTCGAAAATAAATGTCTGGCACTATTTGAATCATGTAACTTTACATAGCCTTCTGTAGTTGTGAAAAATTTGGTGTAAATAGGTTGAACTGTCCCATAAATATTGCAAAAGGTTCTATTTACTCACCTGACACTATACTGCAAAAAGAAAAACGGCAAGAGGATCTCTGTATGTCTAAATTATGATTATAATTAATACTGTTTGCGTACAAAATGTGCTAGATTTAAAAAAAAATACTTTAATAGATGTAACAAATTAATATTAATTATTTATGTAAAAAACATTAAAACATGCTTGCCGCACATGACACATGTTAATTCACAAACCCTACTATAGCAATACTTAGTGAAATTTTTGTATGCATAGGTTGATTGGTTCTCGAGATATGGTATAAAAACCTCCATTGTTCATGTGACGATCTTCATAAATGGAGGATAAAAGTTACATTCGATGATTGTCATAAATACAATATACAAAGTTAAATGTAAGTATGTTACATGGTTCCGTAGATATAGCACACCAAGCTAAAATGATTGTATGGGCGCCATTGGGAAAATAATAGACATACACATTTAAACACACAAATTAATATCGTCTACCACCATGCCACTTCTTAACCAAATTTGAAAAAAAATCGGTTGATTGTGTCTCAAGATACGACATAAAAAATGTATTACTATTTCATGTGGGGCTATCTTACAAAATTACGGAGAAATGAGGCTTTGCATAGACAATTTTGACGGATTTAATCGATAATGTTAGCATACAAAGTTAAGTTGAAGTTGTTATGTAGTTTCGTCGATAAAAAATTCTTAACTAAAAATGTTTATATGGCCGCCATTTTGAAAATATACGTGTCTGACCCTCTCAAAGTTTACCAGATTACATGGTCTGCCACAGTGCTTCTTATTTGCCAAATTTGGTAGAAATCTGTTGTCTTTCTGAGATATCGCATAATTTTAATTTGGCATGTGATACTATTTTACAAAATGGTGAACAAAAGATATTTAGTGTGGGCACATTTGATGGTTATAATATATACAGACAGCATACGTTTCACTGGAATTAATTACATGGTTTCGACGATATACATAACTAATATAAGTATATGGCCACCATTTTGAAAATAAGTGTGGCATACCTAAAACATATCAGTTAACATCGCCTACGCAGTACTACTTGTTTGCCATATTTGGTAGGAATCGGTCAATTGTTCCCCGAGATTGAACAAAACTGTATTTATTAGTGTGGCACTATCTTACAAAATGGAGGGAAAAAGAGACAGTGTAGACACACTTTGTATTTGTTATATATACTCCGACATATAAAGTTAAGTTGGAATTGGTTACATGGTTTCGAAGATAGCATACTGTGCTAAAATAACTAGATGACCGCCATTTTGAAAATAAGCGTCTGACATACCTCAAACATATTTGTACGTATCAACTGCCACATTACTACCTGTTTGCCAAATTTGGTAGGAATCTGTCAATTGTTTCTCGAGATATTACACAAAAACTTTATTAATTAATGTGGGGCTATCTTCCAAAATGGCAAACTTACAAGAATATTTCCCTCGGAATTTAATGCTTACACCTTGCGCTGTCAAAATAAAAGATTTGGTTAAAATATGTTGAATGATTTTCGAGATGACATCACCCAACATTTTTAATGGCCGCCATTTTGAAAGTTAGTGCTCGGAGTGGTCGAAAACTATAAAAGTAAGGTGTCCTTACTTAGTACTACATGTGTACCGAGTTTGGTGAAATTCGATTCACGCATTCAAAAATCGAAAAAAAAAAGGGGGGGGGGACACATACACACAGGAAAATGATTTCGTAGACCTTTCATTCCTTCGGAAAGTTGGCTAAAAATGGCACGTGTGGGTTCAATTTTCTACTATAAACAAACTATCTGCGCCTTCCTCTTTCTCGAGTATTCTCCAGGTATCCTTTCCTGGTTACCTGTTTGGGAGCAACTGTATAAAAGTCCTTGATTAGCTCAATGCAAGATAATTATAATTTAAGAGTATCGTCCATTCACGGTAACTTCCAACGTTTCTGAAGCTCCGCTAAAGTTCTACTTTCAGGATATTCCTCCGCCTCAGGCAAACGAAGCGTAACAAAGTCTACAAAATTACACCAAAATGACTACGCACCGCATTCGTGCGCACTTAGTGTAATATTATTTTGCGTAAGAGCTATAAGGCAATACCAACACACATGTTTTCTCACTGTTTTTATTCATCTGTATTGTAAAAGTTAGATTTAACTAAAAATAAGATACTTTTATATTAACAGAAGTATAAAATACTTGAGATACGTGGCATATCTAGGAAACAACCAAACACATTATACACGGGGTGATTTTTCAAAGGTTTGATTCAAAAACTGTGAGGAAACAGCGAATAGACTATCACTCTTTATGCGGTAGGTTAATTGTAAGAGGAAAGGACTAGCAAACTAGCTCTAAGCATACACTTAATACGCAACACACATCACACCTTGCCCGAGATTACAGTCCGAAAATTTTAGCACCGTTAAGTTTGTACCCACGCTGTGGAAGTCTGCTCCCGAAATAATACTCTCAGTGTTATATGGCACAAAGACAAGAATGTTTACTTTTTTAATAACTTCTGTTATTTCTCTTTTTACAAGCTGAAATGCAACAAAAACAAAAACTGTCCAATAGTGACCCATATATCACTTTCACTTCAAAGACGTAATGCTAATTTAAACATGTACCTTGGCTCGACTCAATCTTACTCGAGGCGTCACAACAAACGATGGCAAAATAACAGACCACACAAAAGTTGCCGTGTCCCATATTTAGCTCATGAGCTTCTGGAATGTCGCCAAACAGGACAAAAAGAACTATTTTAAACTGTCAAGTTGTGAGCGCCGACTTTTTGTTTTAAAAACGAAGCGAAAACTATTTTTATTTCCCGTCCCGTGCCGACACAGTCTGACAATGCCTTTTCCAAACAGGAAACTGCGCGGCTCTTCACACACAGAGTTTTATTCGGCTAAAACTTTCTAGTAAATTCTCCGGGCGAAGTGATAGATTCAACTCGCAGTTACTATCACAGGACCACGGCAACTGAATAGCATCAATACAAGTGTCCAACATATATATAAATTATTCTCTTAACATACCCGGAAAAATAAAAATTGTGATAAAAATAACGGAACTTCACTCATGTTAACATTCGAATGGCACAATTCTGGAACCATTCCAAACTGAACATTAAGTTAGACATATTTCTGTCAAAATTATTCCTACTACAAGCATTTCCCAAAGAACAGAAATGCACTAGAGGTTACCGACAGTAATTATTTCCCTCAGGACCCGGTAATACAATTTTTTTTTGGCTACCCATCCAATTGGTTAAAGTGCCTTCTGAGCTGNTTTCCCAAAGAACAGAAATGCACTAGAGGTTACCGACAGTAATTATTTCCCTCAGGACCCGGTAATACAATTTTTTTGGCTACCCATCCAATTGGTTAAAGTGCCTTCTGAGCTGCACTTCCACGATTAAAGTGAAAAATAGTCTGCTAGGTAGGTTTGATCCATTTTGGCTGTGACCAGTGGGTGCAGCATAGCTCATTTCCTCCCCTCGTAAGAATCGTCGGTTTGATATATATTTTAAAAAGAGAGGACATAATCTTCGCCTCTCATTGGGCGTCGTAAAGTGCGACGCGCTCCTCGTACTTACGAGCGGGTAGTCAACCAGACATACTGCAATCAAAATGAAGGGGACAGCAGAACATACATTTTTTTAAAGGGCATTTACGAGAGTAATTAATACGAGTGTATTGCATATTTAGTAACTGCAAAAAGCGCTAGTTCAAACGCAACTTCGAAAAAAAATAAAAAATTTAGCATATTGGTAAATAATTTACTTTTATCGTGATTTCTCAGTTTCGCTTGAGCGACGCTGAATAAAAAATATCAGGACCATAGAAGTGTTAATTTTACGTACGGCGGAAGGATACACAATGCCCATACAACTAGATCTCAAGCAGGAGTTTCAAAAAGTGCTGAGCTTACCGTGGACGGCATATACCGGGTTGTTCGGGAATAAATGGCCGAGATGAACACTTGTCCGCATTCAACTCATATTGGACATAACCGATGGAACTGTGAGCAATGCCCGTTAAAGGCCACGATAGCGGGAATCCTTCACACCAGCTGCAGGTTCCACAGGACGTGTTACAACGCCACAGCGTAGTTAATTAAACCGAGACAAAACGACGTGACGGTTCCTTTTATGTGGGCGAGTAGTCCATTCACGGCTACTTCACACTTTTATGAAGCCCTGCTAAAGTTTTACTTTCAGGATATTCCTCCGCCTCGTGCAAACAAAGCTTCACCGAGTCTAGAAAATTACACCACAGGGACAACGCACCGCTATCGTGCGCACTTACTGCAATAATATTTTGCATAATAACTATTTCTTACTAGGCATTACCAATATATATATTTTCTTAATGNACCGAGACAAAACGACGTGACGGTTCCTTTTATGTGGGCGAGTAGTCCATTCACGGCTACTTCACACTTTTATGAAGGCCTGCTAAAGTTTTACTTTCAGGATATTCCTCCGCCTCGTGCAAACAAAGCTTCACCGAGTCTAGAAAATAACACCACAGGGACAACGCACCGCTATCGTGCGCACTTACTGCAATAATATTTTGCATAATAACTATTTCTTACTAGGCATTACCAATATATATATTTTCTTAATGTTTTTTTATCCATATTTATAATAAATTAAATATTATAATTTATAAATAACATATTGTAACGGCGTGATTTCTCCCACACAGGTTGGGGTTATTTTTTGATGCATTGGGAGAAATTACGAGTAACTTAGTACGCTCAGATCATTTTTCTGTCCGCGATAGGGAGCCAGTTTGTAAGCCGACCAAGGCTAGGTTGCACTCCTCGCTGGGAG
The DNA here is from genome assembly GCA_002778355.1 of Clitarchus hookeri. Lineage (NCBI taxonomy): Eukaryota > Metazoa > Arthropoda > Insecta > Phasmatodea > Phasmatidae > Clitarchus > Clitarchus hookeri. Next base: position 152,879 of record NQII01000858.1, on the reverse strand, counting down.
AGTAGCATTGTTTATGATGATTGCAGACATAGTTTGATCATGAAGGTTTTAGCTTCTAAAAATGAGTAGTTTCTACAGAATTATTTAAAGCAAGATGACAATATTTTCGAAATTACATCAGCGACTAGCTTTTCTTTTTTTATAAATTGCAGTCTCTGGCTCAGCCATAACGGACAAACGTTTATTTCAATGGAAAACGTAAAAGTTATGGTTTGTAGTAATTTACCATACCTGTGGAGTTTCGTACCAGAGGTCCTGATTATGCCGTATTAACAAGCCGTGGTAAAATTAATAATTATTTAAAACAATAATTCAAGATAAATTAAAAATCAAGAAATTACGTTAAATTCTATGATACCAATATCAAATAATATAAACCACAAAAAAAATTTCAATTTAACCAAAAAATTAGGTACTTTCATGTTAACAGAAGTGTAATACACTTGTGATATATGGCATATTTAGGAAGCAGCCTTACGCGACATACTTGGAGTGATTCTTCAAAGGTTTAATTCAAAAGTGTTAAGAAACCGTGAATGGACTATAGCCATTCTCTGGGAACGGGCCTTGCGTCCGATTGGCTACTGCGTGCCGGCGAGTAGGTTGCCAGTCGCCGGTTGGAGTTCACGGTATGCGCGGCTGTTTCACCTCTGTATTATCAATCACTCTGTGAACGTGCTGCATGTCTTAAGGGTAGTTGATGCGTAAGTGATGACTGGGTCATACGACGGCAAAAACTTATCGCAATGCTGTGATGCGTGCATGGGGCGCAGACGCAAACTTTAAAACGGACGCTGTGTTGCTGGTTTGAAAATATTCTCGCCGGTGACCAGTGTCTTCAGGATGAATACGGCAGTCAGAACACGCTGGTCACAAATGGATAACGAAGCTTTAAAGGTATTCATGTAAGCACATCTATTCACAACCGTCAGGGAACTAGACCGGCAGTTCAGCATTTCCATTTCCAACCATTTCCGACCATCTGTAGCAAATAGGGAAAGGGAAATAACATAGACAAAGTGGGTAGCGCATAAATTGCTAGTGTGTTGCAAGTAACGTGTAGCATCTTCAATAACCGGTTGTTTAGTCACCACAATGAGTCCTACTCGATAGTATTATGACTTGTGATAAGTCGATACTGCACGACAGTCGAAAGCGAAGTGGGCAGTCACTAGATGTAAGCGAAAAACCCCCTAAACACTTCCCAAAAACCAAGGGTTTACTGTTCGTGTGGTGATCAGTACCATATGTCTAGCTTCCACGTTTTATCCTGGCGAAACCATTACTGTTGTCTCACACTGCGCACGAAGCATACAAGAGAGGAGTTGCAACTGAACAATTTGTTTAAGTATATTCTACGGTACTGATAACTTTAGAACACACAGTAAACTACAAATATTCACTTTGTCATGTTGGCAAACAAGGCGCATGACGTATACAGCATATATTTTATTTTTACTTTACGAGTAGCACTACTTTTCTTGGCAATATTAATGAGTATGGAACAACGTCGCAATGCAAGGGCGAGGGAAACGAGAGATCCCCGAGAAAACCCGCCGACCAGCGACATCGTCCGGCACGATTTCCACGCGCGAAAATAGGGAGACCCCCCGCCGGGAATCGAACCCGGTTCGCCTTAGGTGGGAGGCGAGCGCTTTAGCCGTTAGGCCACCGCGGCCCCCAAAAAGGAAGGGTCCGCTGTTCTCGGCAAGCAACGTCAATCCATACGTGACAAAAATTACAAACGCAAGCTGAGCAACCATCGTAAACCGCATGTTCATGTATCCAAGTCTCTTCCTGGTGTACACGATGTTCAAAAACAGGAAAAGTGCTTGACGGTTCTTCCGGGAATTCCTTCCTTCACGTGAGCCATGTTTCTTCAGGGAAGAAATGGACATCCTTGTGAATAGTTTGCAGAGATGTGTCAATGTAGGAGGAGACTATTTTGAATGTTTCAGATGTGTATAAGCCAACCTCAAATTTATGAACTGCAAGGTGTACGAAAACGTCCATTACCTAAAAAAAAATAAACCTGGCATAATACACTTTAGCAGAAGTTCCTTGAAATTACATTCAGGCATCTAACTAGAATCGCCGATTTTACCTTTCTACGTGGGCACACTTCGCGTATTACTGAGTCGAGCATCCTCAAGGACAGAAATCGCTTTGTGATATTTATGGTATCCGAAGGTGGGTATAGAATTATTACCTAAATTGAACTCTATGACTCTAAACCTCAAATCACGTTTTTATGGATTACAATAAGTAACCATGGGTGTGAGGACATTAGTCCCCCTTCCCCTTTCTACTAGAGTTATGTAATTCCTGAAGGAAAAAAAAACAGCTTTCTTAATAATAATAAAATACGTAGATCATAAGCCTTTAACTTTTTTTCCGAACTCTGATTTTTATATATATAGGAATAACTTAAAATTTTAAAATAATAGGTAATCTATTTTCATGCCACTACTTTATGATTTATATTTTATATTTCCTGGGCGAAAAAGTTTATAAAATGTTAATACAATTAAAGTTTTGATTAATCCTTAATATTGTAATCAAATGATTATGAGAGAGCACTTCACTTCCAAAATAAGAGACTCACGTCCACCGCAGAGAAAAGAGGAGTGGCGAAGTCTGGGAAGTTGCTTGTAGGATAACATGGTCGTGGTTGAGTGCTCCGGGAATAAGCTTATTCGCCTCGAGCCCACGTGGCGATGACGAGCAGCTGTAAATCCTTCAGTACTGCCGTCCTATTGGCCGAGCGCCAAGTCACCAATGCGCTCCCTGCCGCGAGCCTCCGAGACAGCGCCAATACACTCAACTGAATTTATTTTACACCCTTTTTGGGAAGTGGGCATTTATCTCAAGAGACACTTCTTAATTACCTGCGCAACATTCTTATTCGACATCAACAAGTACAGGTTTTGCACTGTCGGATGTATCCACATTCCAATACAACTTTACCTAGCTTGAAAGCGTCGAGCATAAATACAATTTTGGAACCTTTCCAAACACGTTTCGTGAAAGCTGCAGCCATCGCGAACTCCCAAACGAGCACGACTGCGTGAGTGATGATTCAGTGCTATCCCGGACGCGACGCACGACTTCCTTTGATCTGCCGTGAAGATGTACGAAAGAAAAAAAAAAATTCACGCCGTTGAAGGTTTGCTGTTTCTATACGTGTTGCCACTTGCGGAATGTGGCTGAACACAACAGCGGCACCGTTCTCCTGAATGTTTAAACGTACACCTATTGCTTATCCAATGTCGTTCAAAAAACCTTCAATGGAAAGTCTATGCCTTCCAATTGTAGTGGGTTCAACATACACAAGTGTCTACAGAAAAAGCTAAGTGTAATGAGACTTCCCGATATGGTGGGTTCCGAAACTACATACTGCATACACTATGATAATACCACTTCGATGTGAAAAACACAATGTGAATGATAGTTTCTGAACCAGAGACAACCGCGACACGAGCGCAAAGCCAGTTAAAGACTGTACATTTTATTTACGTCAGTATACAGCATCGCAGTCGGGTCAGCCTGTCTCATTTCATTCTCCCGTTGACCAACGAACGTCATCACAAAAACGTTCTCGTGGCTGCGTGATTCGTCGATGCCCCACGGTTTAGTGATACGTACCAAATTGCAAATTATATTACTTTCCCACATCTTAGAATGAGACACAACGTAAAGATGGGATGTGTGGGATTAATATGGAATAAAACACGTCAGAAAAAGGGTCAAATAAAAAGCCCGGGTGATTAGTATTTGTGATTAAAGTAAGTATCTTCCTGCGTCGTCGCCGCGGAGGCGGGAAATGTTTTCATTAATATTGTGAGAAAAAAACATCCCGGGTGTAAAAGTTTGAGGGAAAAGAGAAGTTGCGCGAGCCAAAAACTCAGCACCTTGGTTACTGAAATTCCTGCCAGAAGCTCTTTTCCAATTTATTCGGCGCGTGAATTAATTTCATGATGTTGCTTCCCTGAGATTTTGAAATTACACAGTTTTCAAAGACGGTTGCCAGGGGAATTTTCCGCCAGCATCTCCTCGCTATCGCCAAATACGTTACGAAGGAACAATACAGGACAAAAAGCGCATTTCTGCAACAGACAGCACACAGTGTTATCGCCTTTTGCAATAAACAACTGCAAATGTTTGCATTCTAAATGTTAACGTAGCAATACTTTTACGCACGGACACCCGTTTAGGCCCTATAAAGAGCGAGTATAATTGTCCGCCATTTTTGGTCAACGGTGCGGCAGGCAGCGTGCTAGGAGTAATTGATCAAATTCAAATTTGTCCTTTCCGCGGCATCATCGCAAGAAAAAAATTAGGATAAATACGGATGGTTTGGCAGTATCGCTTGGATACAATGCAATTTTGCTCACGACAGCGAGTAGTTCAGCCCCGAACTGTGCGAACAGCAAAGCTACGGGTTTTAGAATGTTTAAATTTTCTTTGACGAAATGCACAATTTGAATCCTGCTTATTCAAGGCTTCGTGAAGTAAAATTACTGCGTTATTATACAGGTGAGTATAAAAGAATACCCCAACTTTGAAGGTATATAATATCAAAACCAAACAACCTACAACCTTGATTGACCAATGAAATGAACCGTGAAGTTTGTTTACCATACATTCATAAATGTTCAATGTGGCCGCCATGAGCGGCCCGAACGACATATACGCGATAATCAAACTCGTTCCACGCTCTTGTCAGCATGTCCGGTGTTACGGTTTGGATGGCGTTCGTAACTCTCGGTTTGAGGTGGTGAGGAGGTAGCGAGCTCGCATTCGACACTTCAATGTGAAGGGGACGGTCTGATGTTTCCTTTATGGTACGCCACATCATTGGTACCTAGCTGTTCGCGGATACCTAAACGAGACGTTGCCGCAACGCTGGATTGATCGAGGAGCAGCTGGTGACAAGGCTCTTCATCACTGGCGGTACATAAAGAATCTAGTGTTTCGTCCACCATTGCCGGCTAACAGTGACCACCTCAAAACGAGAATTACGGACGCCATTCAAACCATAACACCTAACATGCTGACAAGAGTGTGGAACGAGTTTGATTATTGCGTAGACGTCGTTCGGGCCGCTCGTGGTGGTCACATTGAACATTTATGAATGTATGGTAAACAAACTTCCAATTGTAGGTAGTTAAAATTTTAGAACTATAAGGCAGAACATAAATTTTTTTTCGTAAAAGAATTTAATGACAAAGGAATAAAATAGTTTTGTTTTCAAGGGTACTGATCAATAGTTCATGGTTATGGTTTGTAGTAGCCTATTCAACAATCTTGTAACATCATTGTTTACAGGTTTTATTGATATTTGTGTATTTCACCTATAAATATACACATTTTGATTCGTACGTGTATGATGCTCATGAATATCAATATTTTTACAGTATTTACTTTCGTTTTTTAAAACTAAGAAGGTTTTCCGTAGGCCTAAGTAAATACATGGCACAGTAACGATGCGAGCATATTAAATAATAATATTCTGAAGAAGCCTACTTTGGAGGGAATCGTTGGGGACAGTAGTTACTTAAATCGTTTTTGCACAAAAAGTTATTTTTAAACTTAGGACCCCCCCCCCCTTTTTTATCAAGTTGTACCCATCACGCAGTCCACTCGTGTAGGTACTCCAAGATACCACAGAAAATAAATAGTAACAACATCCTAACGCCGAACCCACCTCGGGCAACGTCAAAATCAATGAACTTAAGGGAGGTTAGCACCAAGCATTACAGAGCCAAACAGAAGAAGGAATGAGACGAGGGTGAAGTAGAGGCGTAATAATTACAGTATAATAATAGGGAGGGGAGCACTATTATTTAAAAAAATCACTATCACTTCCGACGTGAAAAACAGACAAGCATGGATTCTCGACTTCACAAGTATATCAGTAATTAATTCATTAATGCGCAAAACTGTATTTTATACGCTGTTCTTATCCTCCTGTACGTAAAGTGAACTGACGTAACGTGTATTACCATCCATTATCTAGTAAACAGAACACGATACCAAAATAATCTCGCCACAGTCCGAGGCGCTACACCACTTGCTTATTAAACATCACTCAATAGGGAAGTGAAAGAAGGACGGACGCTTTCATACTAACTTAACCAAACCTATCCCTAAAAATGAAACCTGCACAAAGTCATGTCCGAGGAGCGAATCGACTCTGTGACACTACGTCCCCTGGCCTGGACATCACCGTCGTCGGCCTTGATACGTTGTTTGTCGCTGCTCCCAATTCTACAAAGTAAGCTACAAGTTTGATCACTCCATTTGGTAGCTTATTCGCAACCATCGCTGTGTACACGCGTAACGTTAAGTTCTTGCCAACTTGTTTGAACAGCGAGCAAAACTTACCCCTGATGTGCAAATTTAAGTGAAGTGAAAAATAGCAGTGTTGTTTTAGGAACCTGATACTAACTGGCTTCACAAACAGATGTGAAGCCATACAGTCGGTGAGAACGTTGAACTAATTGAAAAACCCACTACGGGCCCATAACCTATGGGTAATGTTTCAAAAACGGCTAAAGAAAATGAACTGGCATGACATCATTTAAATGTCACTATGGAACAGTTTTTTTTTCCTGGGCACGTTAAAACAGCAAAAAGTCTTTAACATACCTTAATGTTCGACGAACTTCAGAAAAATATTTAAGTTTTCAGCGATTAACCACATCCTATCAGGTTTAGGGTTGGTTTTTATTCATTTATGGAGGTTTTATAAACGTTAGAAATACAAAATGTATTACACAATTTACTACTTTAAACATTTTAAAAAATTGCAATTTATAGATTTTTTTTTAGTTTTAGATACTTTGGCTAAATTACCGTCTAAATTACAGTCAATGCTAAAAAAAAATATGCCTCTCACAAAAAATAAAGGAGATTAAAAATGACAATGCCTTCGGCTGCTACAGTTACAAGTCATTCATGAGAATTTCGCAAAGAACATTATTTGAAGGTGTTGGCAAACAGGAGGGTTTTTCAATTTTTTTTCTGGTTCATTATTCATTTTTCAAAGCGGTTTATTTTTTGTTTGCAGATCGCAACAGCAACAAAATAAAACCTGCCGTTTCGACGGGATATAACGGAAACAGCGTTCGTCAAGATACAAAGTCATGAATTTCAAAGTGTACATGGCCGAAGTAGTTGTTGGGGTGGTAAGTAAAGCAGCCTAAGACGACAACCAAGACTAAAGTCCACGGCCACCGCAGACCCCGAGTTGCGTGAAAGATATTGCCAACATTCTGACGTCAAGGACATGCGTTCCGGAGGAGGACGAGAGCAGCAGAAAGGATGACAGGACGAGAGCAGGGTCTGACACGTGACTAGGCGTGGGCGTTATTTCACGTCACTAGTTACAATAACTAGCTACGCGGAAAATAACCGAATCACTAGTTTCGAGTCAAATGACAAGTAGTGATTCTTATAAATGCGTTATTATACTGTCAACTGTGATTGTTTGTAGACGTGGGTCGTTACGTCATTTTCAAGAAACGTAACGAAACTAGTTACTTGGTCGCCGTCACCAGTTAGGTCGGGCTATACAGCAAGACAGGACTTATTATCAATAACCGCCGCACACAATTAAAGACAAATAAAGTTGCCCAGTTGACATATTTAAATGTCAACCTAAATCCAAATAGATTTAAGATATAAAAAATAAAAAGTGTAAATAACCGAACAAAACTATTGTACAGTGTAAAATTAAATGTAAATAAAAGTGCAAAAACACATGACAGAAAAAGTGTAAATGAACTGTAAATAGTGTAAATATATCAATCATTGTATATTCAATCAAATTAACTTCTAAATACGCCTGCATTAATGATTTTATTAAAATCATAGTTTTATAGTAGTAATCACTAATCAATCAGAATTAATATACAAAAGTAAGTTAAGTAAGTACATTTCCTGCAATCACGCAGTCAGTCCTAAGCCTGAATAAAGTATGAAGGGAAGTTAATTTGTGTCAGTATTATGTTATTGATTTAACTGTATAGCTACAAACTTAAATAGTGATTTCATTTATTTTCGTTTCGTAAGTAACTATATAGATGATAGAGTTATTTATAGAGCAGAAAAAAACTAGCTACAAAAATCACTTGTTATTGATTTAACTGTATAGCTACAAACTTAAATAGTGATTTCATTTATTTTCGTTTCGTGAGTAACTATATAGATGATAGAGTTATTTATAGAGCAGAAAAAAAACTAGCTACAGAAATCACTTGTTTTAAAACTGGTGACGGCGACCAAGTAACTAGTTTCGTTACGTTTCTTGAAAATGACGTAACGACCCACGTCTACACGTGACTACGCTCTAGCCGGCAGCAGGTCCGACCCGGCGCGGCGAGCGTACGAATGCGGCCCGCCGACACTAGCGCTCCAGGAATGCGCACGGACCAGTCAAGAACCTGGTCCCTCGGACTTTTCCTTGCACACTTGTGTTCATCCTCAGCTACTCCCTCGCCCATATTCTCTCACTTGCCTCTTCTTATAAGCCCGCCAATATAGTGTTTTTTTTTTTAAGTATTATATCTAGCCATTTTGCCTTGATAATTTTGCATTTTGTAGCGCATATTATAACATGAACGCTGCCCGGCAGCGAATTAGGAAAATACGTTTTATGAGTTTACGTCTCATTAGAAGTATGATTTTTAAATTTGTGATCATTGAAGCAAATGGTTTCTTGATGCTTTAAACACTCACTAAAAAGCAGGACCAACCGCAGCTTATTTGTTCCAAAACAAATTACACGGTGACACATGGCGGCCAGGTGTTCGTGTCCATTTTAACACGTGGCGAGAGAACACGCAACGGGCAGAAATACAAGAAAACTAAGCGGGGCTTCCATCAAATTTTGTAATTTCGTTCGTTGTTTGTTTTTAATTTTTGTAGCCAACCCAGGCAATGGAAGACTGTCCTATTTAGCTCCTTCCAACCACACCCTCCAATCAAAATTATAAAAAAATAACCACCCGTGCCTTGACAGACGGTTAGCATGCTTGAACTGCGCTCGGGGAGATACTTCTAGACCCGTGCCGGAATGAGGAAGACGAGGGTTTGCGTTCCACGCCAAGACAAAACCGATGGCAGAGTTATTTACTACGTGCCTTATCACTCGTGGCCGTTACTCCGGGTTCGGTAGGAACATAACAATAATTCATTCGATACAGAAGTATCCAAAAAGGGAACTAGCAAATTGCAGCTGTCACTTCCCACCCGAAATAAATACTATAAAGTTTCACTTTCAGCCCATCATTAAAACTGCACACATTTGCACGGGTTAATATTGACATTGTATATCAACCGCCTCACCCTTTTAGTTTATCTTGTAAACAAATAATTCCTGCACAATCATTATTACTAGTGTAGATATTTATAACCAATAATACCCACACCCTTCCCGCCAAAAAAAAAATCTGGCTATGCCCCCGTTACTAGGCAACTAGTTATATTTGCGGTATTACTTTCAAGTAAAAAACTTCATAGTTTTGTGTTTACTAGGCAACTAGTTACATTTGCGGTATTACTTTCAAGTAAAAAAACTTCCTAGTTTTCTGTTTCAAGCGTCAGACGACGTTTTAAAAAAGAACTAAAATACAGTCAATAGTTATTCACTTTCCGAATAAATACTTGTTTTGATCACCATTATTAACAGCTTTAAAAATACGTAAGATGAAGACGACATAGAGTTTTGCAGTGACGTCTTTGCGGCTGCTGACACGTATAAAATCAGTATTAATCCCCGGCAGTGTTCAGTGTTTTAAATGAGGATGGCGATTTCCAGAGAGCGAGAGAAATTGCAGCGATTGTACAACGTCGTTCTCTCTCCTCTCCTCTCTCTCTCTCTCTCTCTCTATCTACACTCACGCTCTTATGCACGCTCTTCAGAATTGGAATGGCCGGAGTGTGTTCACTGACGTCAGCGTATCCAAGACGTGCAAGAATGAGGAAGAGAGCCCTCAAATTTTTTTTTTGCAGCAAAACGTTATTTTTAATACAAAATTTATGGTTGATAGTTTTTGAAATAAGAACAACAAACCCATCGTTGAGATAAACGATATATCTAAGTGGTATTTGTAATGACCGATCAGACATTTGAATGAAGCAATCAATTGTATAAAATTACAGCAACAGTGCACGTGACTCTCGAAGTGCAGGCAATGGATGTGTCCAAATTCACCAGTTAAGGTCCCTTAAATCTGGTTTCGTGCCTTAGAAGTTCATAAAGGCCGTGCCGTCACTTTGCCGCTGTCAAAATGCTCACTAGAATGTCCACTTCAACCAAGGAGATACGAATTGTGATCCTCCTCAAACAATTGGTTGATTTCAGATGCTCTGCTGTTTCCAGTATTTCATTTGACGGTGTTTGCACCTTTGCAAGTCCACGGAAAACTCTTGCTAATGACACAAAGACAAATGAAAATGGCATAGAATAAAATTTGAAAAAAAAANTGCAAGTCCACGGAAAACTCTTGCTAATGACACAAAGACAAATGAAAATGGCATAGAATAAAATTTGAAAAAAAAACATAAATCGACACGGAAAAGAGCACGAGCGTCTAATTCAACAATAATCACGTCAGGAGGAAGGGAACNAAAAAAAAACATAAATCGACACGGAAAAGAGCACGAGCGTCTAATTCAACAATAATCACGTCAGGAGGAAGGGAACAAAATATAATTAAACACGAAAGGATCACCGACAAGTGAAAGCCGACAAGGGCAGAGCCAGCGACAATACTAGTAGGAAAATGATTGTTATGGGACAGGGGCTGGGGGCGGGCCAACCGCCATCTTAGATGACCTGACGAAGCTATTTTTTCCCCTTGGAATTTTCCTTTTTTCCCATCACAAACGGCCAAAATGGCCAGCATTTGCCTCAAAATTTTCCGAAGTTCCCTCCAAACCGGCAAATTTTTTCACAAAAATGTGTTTTGCACAATGCGGCTAACTTTGGCACAATTTTCGCCGATGACTCCACAATGTGGCTAAGTGACTCCTTTTTGGGGAGTGAGGAGTGGATGGGTTACCCTGACATTCACGCTCTCTCATTCCATGCCAGCACCATTCATCTTGCCTAAAGAATGTTCGAGTTAATTGTCCCATCATGAAACTTCTCTCATCATGCTCTATCATTCCACCTTAGTTTTCTCATACTACTTCTCGACTCCATTCTCCTGACGTCCTGGCGGGTACAAGTCTCACACTCTGTCATTTGGTTTTCTCATATTCCTTCTGGTCTCCTTTCACCTGGCGGGGAAGAGTCTCATGCTCTATCACTCCACTATGGGTTTTCTCATTTTCCATCCGGTCTCCTTTCTCCTGGCATTCTGGAGGGAACGAGTGTCTGTCATTCCACCTGGCGCGACACAGAGCGAGGCCTGCCCACACATGTTCAACTAGAGTCGCACCGCGTGCGTGCCAAGTATGTCCAAAGCCCAACTATAAGCATAGTTGATTGTAATTTCTGAACAGTTCAAGATACAGCCACCAAATTCATAACATAGGTATCACCCCCGACAACGAAAAGAACTGCAGGGTCAAGTATGCCCAAAGCTCACTTGTAAGCATAGTTAAATGTAATTTCCGAACCGTTGAAAATAGTCACCAAATTCATGACATAGACATCACCCCGACAAAAAATGACAAGCTCAAGTATGCCCTAAGCGCACTTATAAGTATAGTTGACTGTAATTTCCAAACCATTTAAGATACAGCCACCAAATTCATAACATAGGTATCATTCCCGCGACGAAAAGGACCGCAAGGTCAAGTAGTCCCTAAACCTACTTATAGGCATAGTTGGTGGTAATTTCCGAACTGTGTAAGATATGGTCTCCAAATTCATAACATAGTCATCGCCTCAAACGATGAACAATGCCGCAGGGTCAAGCTCGTCCTAAGTCTACTTATAAGCATAGTTGCCCACCATTTCCTATCCCACTAAAGTTATATACATCAAATTCATATCATAAACATATCCTCTGATGAAGAAAGGNTGCCCACCATTTCCTATCCCACTAAAGTTATATACATCAAATTCATATCATAAACATATCCTCTGATGAAGAAAGGTAGGGTCAAGTCAACTTTAAGGCATCTTATAAGCACAGTCGACCGACATTTTCCATCCACCGAAGCTATAGTCATCAAATTCATAACATAGACATCGCTGCATACAACGAACTTTTTGTGGTTGTACCTTAAACGGTTCAATAATTACATCCAACTATGCTTATAAGTAAGCTTAGGACATACTCCCTGTGGTCCTTTTCGTTGTTGGTGGTAATGNTGCCCACCATTTCCTATCCCACTAAAGTTATATACATCAAATTCATATCATAAACATATCCTCTGATGAAGAAAGGGTGGTAGGGTCAAGTCAACTTTAAGGCATCTTATAAGCACAGTCGACCGACATTTTCCATCCACCGAAGCTATAGTCATCAAATTCATAACATAGACATCGCTGCATACAACGAACTTTTTGTGGTTGTACCTTAAACGGTTCAGTAATTACATCCAACTATGCTTATAAGTAAGCTTAGGACATACTCCCTGTGGTCCTTTTCGTTGTTGGTGGTAATGNATAATTACATCCAACTATGCTTATAAGTAAGCTTAGGACATACTCCCTGTGGTCCTTTTCGTTGTTGGTGGTAATGCCTATGTTACAGCCAACTATGCTTATAAGTGAGCTTAGGGCAAAATTGACCGTGTGGTTCTTTTCGTTGTCGGAGGCGATGTCTATGTTATGTATTTGGTGACTATCTTAAAAGGTTCGGAAAATACAGTTAGTTATGCTTATAAGTGAGCTTAGAGCAAACTTGACTCTGCAGTCCTTTTCATTGTCGGGGGTGATGTCGATGTTATAAATTTGGTAGCTGTATCCTAAACGGTTCGGAAATTACATCCAACTGTGCTTATAAGTAAGCTTAGTGCATACTTGACCCAGTGGCCATTTTGTTGCCGGAGGTTATGCCTATGCTATGAGACTCGTCCCTACCAGGATGCCAGGTGAATGGAGACCAGAAGTAATATGAGAAAACCAAGGTGGAATGATGAGAGAAAATGCATGATGGGGCAATGAAATCGAACATTCTTTAGGCAAGATGGATGGTGCTGGCATGGAATGATATAATGTGAATGTCAGGGTAAACCCCTCCACTCGTCACTCCTCATTCCCCATAAAGGAGTCACATAGCAACATTGTGGAGTCATCGGCGGAAATCGTGCAAAAGTCTGCTACATTGTGTAAACACATTTTTTGTGAAAAATCTTGTTGATTTGGAGGGAAATTCGGGGGCAAGTTCTGGCGATTTTGGCCGTTTTTGAGGGTAAAAGAGAAATTCCGAAGGTAAAAAAGGGGTAAAAAAAATGGCCGCGTTACGTAATTTAATATGGCGTTCGGCTCGTCCCCTCGTCCCCAGCCCCCGTCCCAGAACATACATTTTCCTACTACTGACAATGCTTTGGTGCGCCATTTTACGAAATTATACAAAAAAAANCCCCGTCCCAGAACATACATTTTCCTACTACTGACAATGCTTTGGTGCGCCATTTTACGAAATTATACAAAAAAAAGTGCGTGAAATGTGCAAAAACAACTAACTGGGTGATGCGCACTTAAGAAATAATGTTCTCAGAAAAANCAAAAAAAAGTGCGTGAAATGTGCAAAAACAACTAACTGGGTGATGCGCACTTAAGAAATAATGTTCTCAGAAAAATACCAAGACTGAGAACAACTGTAGTTTCAGCAATTAAACACAGGAAAAACTAAATCAATGTTGCAGGACACTTGAGAGTAGCAGAGTTAAAAAATAACATATTGAACAGTGTTCATCATGTTTTCGGTGATCACTCGAGCTGTAGCGAGAGAGAATACTTCTGAGATTGCTCTCCTAAACAGGGGGAAATTAATATTTTACTATTGTTGGAAGAAACGTGTATTTTCGACGAACTACAAAGTGCAGTTCAACGTGTTGCGAATAATGCCTCCAGTTGGATTTACGATATTGACAACAATGTTTTAGAGCTTTTCAGTTCAATTGTTGCTAAAACAGTCTGAGGAAAAAGAGTAAATTTCTCTCTTCGCAGCTCTTACCAGGCAAGATGCCATGCAGCGGCTGTTTCCATTAATGCCATATCAGACTTGCAAAGACTCATTCAAAAAATCTCGGTGAAGAAAAGTACAGGCTTCCACACGAAGCCATTTATTGAAAGGCGTAAGAAAAGGATGATAAAAAATAACAACCGTCGCCCACTTTGCATCAAAGGAAACAAAAAGGACAGTGGTCCCAAATATCGCGAAGAAAATTGTGATTACGGTATTGGTGCATCGGTGATTCATGAAGACGTGCTTGAAGTAGAATTTGAATAACGAAAAGCTGAATTACTCCTAGAACTGCAAAATGAAGACATGAATAATATAGAAGAGAGTACTCGAGAACAAAGTGCGTCTTTCTGTAGGAGAACTCACCACAGTAAAAGACTCACTTCGTAGTTTTTTGGGAAAATTTGAAAAATGAAACCAACAACTCCATGTGCTTCCCTTGTAAAAGAAATAAGATACCAAGTTTTCAACGGGAACGCAAATACTTCGTGAGGTTTGCAAAAAGAACCTATTGCAATTGCACAGTTTACATCTGAAAGGAATGTTGAAGTTCAGTCGAGTGGTCTGATAGTGGACGAAAAATTTCCTTTCCTTGCTGCTTCACCAGATGAGCTGATAGGCGTGACGGAAATCATCGAGATAAAATGCACAGTCTCGGCACGAAAAATGTCCATTGAAAGTGCAGTTGTTGCCAAGAAATTGAAGTTTCTAGAAATGAAAGATGGAACCTTACAGCAAATCATAATTACATGCATCAAGTAGATGGTATTTTGCACATTACTGGGCGACAAGTATGCTACTTTGTGCTCTAGTCTCCATTTGTTATGACAGTGCAAACAATTGAAAAGGACACTTTATTTTTGAAAGACAAAATGCTACAGAATTAAAAAACATTTCTACTACGACTGCTTTATTCCCAGAAATTATTGATATTGATCGGCATGTTGCGCGGAAATTATCCATACGTGACCCACAATATATCATAGACGCACAACATTCGGCAGATTTTCAAACTTAAACACCATGTTTATCAATAACAGAAAAATAATCTAACTTAGCATCGATTCATTGTTTAGGTGTGTGTGTGTATATGTAACTACATAGGTGTATAGAAATATCGAGTTTCGGTGATGTAAGATGGTATGGAACTAATCTTTATTAATTGAAAAGATTTAAAGTTGGGGTAATATTTTCATTGCATATTTTATAGTATAAAATATACAATATAACTGACTGTATAAAGTAAACTTCTACTAGATTGTAATACTTAATTCTTAGGAGTTACGTTGACAAGATAGTGTACTATTTTAAAATTGTAGCATGAAGGTTACTTCTTTTTCTCATAGTTTGTAATGTAAGAAGACAAATTTGTGTTCTTTAAGTATTTACTACTGACGGCTCTGTAAATATATTTCGATTTTTTTTAATTCACACACAAATAATGCAACATGTGAAAGCGGCTGGTTAACAATTATTGTAATTGCCAAAGTATTCAGTGTAATGATGAAAGATATGACCTAAATATATGAATATGGTATGAAATATTGGAATCAAAACAGATCACAATTATATAGTTTAAAGTATAACGCTGAGCTAATTTTTTTTAACATAGACATGTATTATTTTTATGATGGCTTTATAAATCTAAATATTGTAATACGATAACTGTTTTAAATAACAAATAAATGGACTGATTACTTATGTTGTTTTCACAAGTATTAAATAACAAACAGTTGTGGAGTCCTTTACTAAGATCATAAATTAACACTGTATATAATAGAGTTACTTCCTCACGGTGTGCATTTTTCACAGCCATGAGTATGTGCATGTATGTATACATAGTGTTCGGAAATTTAACGGCCAAACTGCGGGAGGTGATTCCTTATAAAAAATAAAGTCGAAAATAGGACACCATATACATAAAACAGAATATTAAAGGAAATAAGAGTCTGTGAAAATTGGGTATTGAAAACGTATTTTCGCTTCTGCCAGCGGTAGGGATGGCGGCGATTTACCCACAGTACGTCCCACACGGTTGAATGGGACACGCCCATTTGGCGCGCTATGGAGAGTGCACTAGTGAAGGACATGTATTTGATGTGCTGACGTATCACTTCCTCAAGCCGAACAGTGCGCACAGACCTAGGGCGGCCAGCATTACGCATGTGTCTCTGCAACATGGGAAGTATAAGTCACCTTTTTTTTGCTGCGGGCTTTGTAGGCACTGTACAAGGCATTCGGCAAAAAAAAATAACGTTTTCAAAACCCAACTTTCATAGGCTCATATCTCCCTTAATATTCCGTTTAGGTGTACGGTGTTCTATATATTTTCGACTTTATTTTTCATAAGGAATCACCTCCCGTAGATTGGGCGTGTAATTTACGAACAGCCTGTCTAGGTACATAGTACTTATTAATTTGGTATTGAACCTCAACAATTGTAATTGTGTTTCCCCAGCAGGTATGTAATTTTTACGAGACAAATGTATATTAACGAGTTACATAATTCACCATTTTTTTCAAATAAAATTTGTTTCATACCATAATTTTTTAAAGCTTATTCCACAAACGAATTTTCGGGATGTTTTAAAATCATCATTATTGATTGTAAGTGAATATTCACATCGATTAGTCTGTCCTGTTCCCATTTTAGCCTACTTTGCTATGTAAAGATAGGTTTATGATATCACCTCATATATGTGTGTGTATGTGTTTGTCCCCCTCTTAAAACTTCTGGACTCGTTCACAGAGTTCCACCGTACTTGGACAACTTTTACTACTGTACAACACCAACTTTTATACTTTACGGCCATACCAAGTTAGGGGAATGTTGTGCTCTACAAAAAAAGAAGTAAACAAGCATTCTGCTTGTGTAACGTCCGAATCAGCATACCAGACGCTTATCTTAAAAATGGTGGCAAGTAAAATTTTTGGGCGTAATGCCATTTCCTAAGAACAAGCTAATTGATCGTAACCATATTTGTATGCTCAAAGCAGAAAATATAAAGTAGTAATTTCAGAAATATATATACGATTGCGCAACCTGAGAAAATTAATTTCTCAACCCGTATCACGGGAACGGCTTACCTTATTACGGCCAAATTTGGTATCCCAGCAGTTATGTTATTAAACCATACACTTGTATGATTCCACTAAATCACATATCTTCAAATTGGCGGCCATATACAATTTTTGTTACTATACTATTTTTACTAAAGAATAATAGTTTTTTTTCAACCAAACATTGTATGCTGGTAGTACCTAAGTAAGCGATAAATTAATTTATGCTTAGCTTTTTTATGCCATTTGGAAGACGTCACCTGTAATGGGAATAATTTTGATGTATTTCAGAAACTACCCAAACAAATCCCACTAAAAACATACCTGTAGTACTTTTTACTGGCATTATGAATCAAGTATTTATGAAAAGAATATGTTACTAATTTTTACAACGACTGACTAGTTATAATTAAATATTGTGTAATACGTTCCATGTCTTCGAAACAATTAAACTTATTTGCGTACAACATGCCATTTTGACGATAATGATTATGTACTCTAAATGCACCAATTTCTAATCTTTTTGGTGGGCTGTTTTTTTTAATATGCCTATTAATATTAGATATATTAATGTCAAATTTTATTAACTTCTTTCTGCCGATTCCCACCACATTCGGCATGTAAATAATATGGAACATCATCTAAAATATTTGTTAAATGGTTGCTTATTTTTATAGCGGTATATATATTTCAGCGTTCAATGCTATATATCTGGTATCATCACTTCGTGCGCTGAAGTACGTACTGTACGCACTAAATGTATTTAGTAATAGATTGAAACGTCCACCATTTTTTTATGGCACGGTGACATAACTTTTTGATAATAGCCTTATATAATGTATTGGCGCGGCAGGCCTGGCCTGCTCAGTATTTGTTTTATCACGTACGATCCTACTTTCTAAGCCTTTGACTACCCCCATCAAAAGTACTTCCAAACGTGTGAGGAAAATATGCTAATTAATTTAATTGGTAACAACTTGTCTTCAATACAAATAACTACATTTAATTGATTTGGTATATATAAAATGTTACTTCTCTTTAGTCGCAATTTCTGTAGTTGCTGAAGATTACAATGACCTTTTTATAACAGTTTAAATTATAAATAAAGTATAACCACAAGAAATCGCAGGTTTTTATATATTACTGAGGCTTACTAGCACAAACCTTTTAAAAGCTACTAGGGCATTGGAACACTCGCGCTACCTTAGACGTGTCAAAAAGGGCCTTCGTATCTGAGACGGACCACAGAACCCTTCCCAGGGTATGGGTAAAAAATCCACTACTTTGGCAGGGAATATATATATATATATATATATATATATATATATATATATATANTATATATAATCCATGCATACGCGAACCGTAGCGTGAGATGGGGGCGCAGTGCATGGACTAGAAGAGAGGACATCTGCTAATGTGATTCGCGGGGACCTGAGCCGACCCTAGTAAATGCCAGAAACGATTATTCGTTAGATAAATGCAAGGTAGTATTCTCATCTCCCTTTTGTGCGATGTCCGGGCGCACGAGTAATAGGAAAGTACGAAAAAGAAACAACTGCTGTCTAGCGTTCCCCTCAAACCCTCCTCCAATTCTCCTTCCCCCATATCTCTCTCCTGCTGCCCGGAACAAGTGGTCATGGCTAGGCTGCGCTAAAAATTCCAACTAGGGAGGCACCTTAAATGACCTTCATTACGGAGTGCACGCGACACGCGAGTTAGAAAACGACGGACAGCGTATTTCGCGAGTGACGGACATCCCGATGTCGTAAACGTATGGCAATAGATATTTTGCTCGTGCAATTGTAGTGAATGGGTGAAAATCAAGTGACTGTAAGTAGTATAAGAACAGTCATTACAACTTTAATTATAGCTAAGATTAGCGCAATTATTGCGCATACTGAGAAAAATAATAAGTGTCAACAGTAGAGATACACAGCTGTACTTTGTAAGTACATCTGTACTGTAAGTACAGGAAATTAAATTTAGCTATATTATTTTCCGAAGACCTCCAACCCTCGCGAACTTAATTAACTACGCCTTACGCAATTTCTAACAATACATCGACAAAACGCTAATTTTATTCTTGGAGATCCACTACTGTATTAGGTTTCATCGACAAAGATACTTTTTCTTCAGGCCAAATTTCTAAAACGTAGGAGGATTTTACTCGCGACCAAAATAAACTGGGCCAGAGCAGCACTGGCGAAGAAATGTGGTTGGCCGACGCTCCGAGTCACGCTGGGGTCACACACTGACGCCGGAGCGTCGATACACCGGCCGGCCGGCCGGCTACTGCACGCGACTAAGGCTGGCTATCACCCGCCGCTGACGTCACTCACAGGACGGCGAGTACAGACGCGGCGCCACTCCTAGCCAACAGACATTTGTACTGGCATTCTCCGCCAGCCTGTGCATTCACGTGACCCTCATCACGCATGTTTGAGGCGGCCATTTAAGTCCATGTAAATCTCAACGTAAGCTAGAAACAAAAAGCGTCTTAGTGATCCGTTAATGTCAACTACGAACTTTGTCAACCCCAACCTGACCGGTCATCTTAAACTTACCTGGGATGTTTTTTTATATCAGTTAAAACTAAAGCAAACATACTGAACAGCATTTTTTTTTTTTTTTTTGTTATACACAATCTTATGCTCAGTAAGGGCAATCACGTAGTTCCAAAGATGCTCGTGCCTTCACTGAGACTGTGCTTTCGTTGCAATTTGAAACCAGAACCAACTGCCTTGGTGATTTTTAAGAAGCGAAGTACATGTGGCCATGACGCCAATGAACAGGTGCGATGATGGTTCGAGATCTGCTCACATGAGTTGGAACTTGAGCACCGTCTATATTAAGTGAGTTCGGAACTCGCTATAAATGCATGGACATAAAAAACAAAGAAGAAAAATGTAAATCAGCTGAATGAAATAGATAATAATTCTAAGTATATATGCCTGTTTCACAGAACATTACACCCAGGAAGCTGTGGCGCAAGAACAGCTGCTGATTATCGGACTGATTATTAATTATACTGGCTGGCTTTAAACATCCACGGCATAGCAAACTTAAGCTATTGCGTTAAAAAAGTAATACAAACAAGCATACCTTCCTTACATTTTATTTTATGTTGGATTCTTGGAATTACGTTGTACATTTATACAACGGACGAGGACGGGGCTTCAAGAATTTTGTGGACTCCAAACTACCAAAAAGAAAAACCGAGAATCAAGCCGAAGGTTGCGCGCAGAACATCGAGGGTTTGGTCTAAGGCTTGCAGGGGAAAACGTCACATATACTCCGCACACTAACCTTTCGGCTTCCGTAGAGAATAGCGCGCATACATCCTGACCCTTACAGCAAGACCGGGCGGCCGGCATACAGAGAATTAGTGACTGTAAATCACTGCTGTGGTGTGTTTCGAAACTACTGGCCCTCGGCGCAACAGCTTCTAAGCTGTCTGAGCTTTACTGAACAAAGGAGCCGAGAGGGACGGTATCGGCATTTTCTACCTGCTAAAAATGCTTGGAATCTTTGTCGACATCTGCAATACATTTCGCACGTCAGTGGACAACACATTCCTAAGTACAATGGCGGCAAGAAAGCGCAAAGTCGCGGACGTCGCTGGGTCGCCCTTGTTCGGAATGCGCACTGTATCATTTACCTGCCATTCTTTCCCCCAGCTTTACGCCGGTTCCGAGAACTCAAGTGTTATTTATGCCTTTTCATTTCCGCTTTTCTTCTATTATTTTCGCGCATACGTCACTAGAACTTCTCTCCGGAGCACAGCATTTATTCAAAATTTCCCACTAGGTTATAGCTTCTCATTATTTATATTAGCAAAACATTCTGAAACAAAAATACTCACATTTCAAGAATGAGATCACATACAGTTTTTTCTCGTGTGAATTAGAATACACACGTGTTGGTATCCATCCAGATTAAAACAAACCAATTTATAAATAACTCGACATTTGTACGAGACGACTACCGTGGAGTTGTTGATTGCTCACTTTATTACTTTGAAACAGTCGAAAGAGTCGTTGGCTGAGTAATAATCCTAGTTTACTTTATGCAGAGAAGCTAATCAGCATTAGCGTTCGATCGGGTTGCTTTATTGCAGAATTGAGGTTTGTGCACAATGCTTATCTATAAAGCCACGCCAAAATTATTCTAAATTAGCTTTTTCAATGCAGTTTTTATAGATTTACCAATTTACATTGCAATAATGTTAAATACTAGGGCATTTTTTAAAGTAACACTATATCTCATTTACCGTCCAATCAGAAATGATACATGTGCAATACTGTCTGTGTAATTGTCGATTTCTTACCAACTGCGTCTACTGTAAAGAGTTGCCTGGTATGTAATGGACGCACGCTCTTAATACAACTATTCAGGATAATTACGCNACTGCGTCTACTGTAAAGAGTTGCCTGGTATGTAATGGACGCACGCTCTTAATACAACTATTCAGGATAATTACGCGCATTCTGGTGGGGAAAGACGTGTCAAATTGCTCCATCTCCCTTGTCGCCCTGCAACACACCGAGTTCGACGTCGCACATGGCCGGGAGGCACATCGACCAAGGCCGCCCCATTCGTCACCGGCGGACGCTGTCCACGTGACACGCAGACCGAGACCCTGGCCGCGAGCAGATAGCGGAGCGCTTCTATACAACCCTGCCACCCTCTCCGCCATTACAGCAGTGAGCTCCGAGTTGGCGGAGGAGCCCGTTTCCTCNCGGAGCGCTTCTATACAACCCTGCCACCCTCTCCGCCATTACAGCCGTGAGCTCCGAGTCGGCGGAGGAGCCCGTTTCCTCTACAACCTCTTCGCTTGTGTGACCATGGTCGTCATTAAGTAATGCATACTATATGTCTCTCTCTCTCTCTCTCTCTCTCTCTCTCTCTCTCTCAATCTATCTCGCTGTAACTATCTCTGTATCTATATCTATATCTAACTATATATATTTCTCTCTTTCTATATCTCTATAGCTATCTATATCTACACCCTCCCCCATTTTTTTAAACCCCTTTCATGCTGGCATANACTGCGTCTACTGTAAAGAGTTGCCTGGTATGTAATGGACGCACGCTCTTAATACAACTATTCAGGATAATTACGCACATTCTGGTGGGGAAAGACGTGTCAAATTACTCCATCTCCCTTGTCGCCCTGCAACACACCGAGTTCGACGTCGCACATGGCCGAGAGGCACATCGACCAAGGCCGCCCCATTCGTCACCGGCGGACGCCGTCCACGTGACACGCAGACCGAGACCCTGGCCGCGAGCAGATAGCGGAGCGCTACTATACAACCCTGCCACCCTCTCCGCCATTACAGCCGTGAGCTCCGAGTCGGCGGAGGAGCCCGTTTCCTCTACAACCTCTTCGCTTGTGTGACCATGGTCGTCATTAAGTAATGCATACTATATGTCTCTCTCTCTCTCAATCTATCTCGCTGTAACTATCTCTGTATCTATATCTATATCTAACTATATATATTTATCTCTTTCTATATCTCTATAGCTATCTATATCTACACCCTCCCCCATTTTTTTAAACCCCTTTCATGCTGGCATATGTCTGAAGCTGGGAAGGTTAATATGAACGACATGCGGCACCATTTCCTTTGAGTTTACGAAAAGGTCAGTTCACTATTTAAAAAAAATTAGAAAAAAAAAACATAAGTCTACACTATTTCGTCTGCATTTGGCGCACTTGAAGGAATCGTAAAAGTCAACTTTGCCAAAAAGTTTTTTTCTCTTTCTCGCTTTCTGCAAACAAACCTGGGAGGAACAAGGCACATGGACATACTGTTGCCAGATAAAGGAAAATTTCCCTTTTTTATATTTCGGGAAAACACAAAAGTTATAGGGAAAGGGGCAGAAAGTAGTAAAAACTAATAATATGAAGTTGTTTTAATCTTTCAAATCAGTATACCTAGTGTCATAAACCATTAGATAATAAGGAAGCAACGTTCGACATCCAGGATATCATATTAGATTAGATACTTTCGATTCATACTGTTTTACTTCGAATGTTTCCTGTCTTGCTTGATGAGTCTAATAAAATGTAAAAAATTACAAATTATGGGATAAAATATTATTTCTAGTAGAAAAATAATTTTGTTTCAACACAAATATTTCCCTTGGCATTTGAAAAAACATTAAAGGTTAGGTAAAAGTATTGTTACGAGCTGTAGCTCGCACCTGCCGCGAGCTCTGTGGGGGGTNGAATAACTGACAGCGATGACGTAGCCAGCGTCACAAACCCTCCTCCATCCCCTTGCTGAGGAAGCCGACAAGTGTAGAGGACACACAAGAATACACCTCTGCGCAACGCGGCATTTAGAGAAATTCCTGGGCGATGGCCTACGACGCTATCAGTATTGCAGCGGTCCAAAGGCCGGCAATCTGGCGGAGGCTATCTGGCTGAGTGCGGGAGCGAAGTCAAATGCGGCGAGGGACGGACGACGGCGGACGCGAGGTGTTCGTTCTGCGAATGGATGAGAGCGCGTGAAACCCGTCGAGTGAAATGCGTGAGGACGCTTGGAGGACTCTAGAACATTGCGGACTGGTGGGATCTGGACTGAACTGAGATGGCACTGAATAAATATGTAATACGGATTTTATTGCAAATATTGGAACTTCCAAATATGAACACATAATTTATAAAAAAAAAAATTGAATAGGTTTTGATAAACTATATATTGGGACTGATTTTTAATTATTTAATTTCATTAATTTATTTGAGGTAATTATAAATGGTATTGATTGTAGTCATTAATTCTAAAAAGCAACTAATATCAATTTATTGTGAGATGTTGAGTCGAGAGAATTTTGTTTGTAGTAGTTGTAAATACAATTAGGAAATTATAATTGACTTTTTTTATGTAATTAAGACCTCCATCCCTTAACGAACCTGGTTTAGCCCACTGACTTTTGAGAAATTGCAACAGTATGTACACGTATTACACGCCACACGTTTCACTGCAGTCCATAGCTGTGATTGCAGCAAAATTAGGTTTAATTCGTTGAGTAAATTGTGGTTGCGGAATAAAGGAGAATAAAATAGTACAGAAAAAGCGAACCACACAGACTATACTGTAAAAAAATATTAAGAACATCATTTCGGAAGTATAACGATAATTTTTGCCCGACGTCACGGGAATTAGCCATGGAGATTATCTAGCAACACTGTGTGAGCAACAATATATAAAATACGCAATTAGGACAACAAACATGAACAAAATAAATATTGAAAACAGAAAAGGCGAAGGGGGGGACAGACCATATACAACTCATCTGCACTCACGTGTAATTACGCCCACACATCATGCAAACAACATGCGCCCTACACCAAGCACATCCGTAGGCTGTTAGCTTTATATGTTAATCCACAAAAAATGATTTAGGTATACTGCGCGCAGATATGGTCCATANCATCCGTAGGCTGTTAGCTTTATATGTTAATCCACAAAAAATGATTTAGGTATACTGCGCGCAGATATGGTCCATAAGGTATAAGAAGGCCACTTTCTGACAGTCAGTGAGTGGCAACTTAACGTTTACGAAACAAACAAAGTGCCATTTACANGTATAAGAAGGCCACTTTCTGACAGTCAGTGAGTGGCAACTTAACGTTTACGAAACAAACAAAGTGCCATTTACACAATCCTGTATCAGCTGATGCACGAACGAACAAAAGTTAAAATTACGTTGGCTATTCTGAGTGCACTGCCAATGCACATCACAAAAGCAGAAAATACGCGGGTAAGAAAGAGTTCTTACATTTATTAATGCATTTTATTTTACAAGGACACAAAACAATGGTTGTTAGTGTTAAAAACTAAACTTCGTGATAATGTAGTTATGTATAGGTGTTCAAAATGAAATGTACAATAGAACGATACGACGCGGAAAAGTTTTCTGAAGTTGTGCTAACTTCAGAAAGTTTTTTCACGTCGTATCATCCCTCTCCAACCTCGCTTTCAACACGTCCTTGATATTAATTCGAAAAGCATATAGAAATATTGCATAATATTGTTGAATTATTTTTCTATTAATTTGACGAAACGACACGAATTTGAAATATATTTCCAGCCCGTAATCTAAGAACAATCAACTTAAAATAATACGCTATCTGTTATCCAAAAACAGCGGCTCAAACTTCGCCGTGACGCGCTGTGCGCGCGATCTCTCGGATATTATGCGAGGTATTACCAGCCAGAAATGAACCTCTTTTTTGCGCGATATATAACGAATTTACAAACAAATGCCAATAGTTATATTTTTCCACGAGCTCTGCATAATTTTTAAAGTAACATATATTTCATGTAAAATGATTTGGAGTAAAAGTCATTTATATTCGGCCGGTAATCGTTCGTCTACGTAAATTATACGCCATATTGTTCTCATGAAACCCATCTCCTTGATTGTAGAAAGTGAGACGCGTGAATAGTTTTTAAACTATTCTAATGTTATTCCACGTCACAAATTTCCAACTCGAATATATTAGCTATAACGTCCAAAGTGTGATAATAGATACAACAGACCGTCTCGCAAATGTTAACCCAAATTCACTATCTCGGACAAATTAAAAAAGAGTTAGCAAATATTTAATTATTTGCGACATTTTATATTTTTACTTGTATAACCTACTTATTTTTTTAGACAGATGTCAGTCTTAAAGTATCTTAAAATTTGTTTAGCATAACAGTACAATGGCAAGTGGATTAGCTGACAGCGTGTTGATAAAAAATACAGCCCCGACTTGACGGACCAGCTGATGGCGGAAGGATACATAGTCACATGTAGTCAGACGTAAACAGTGGCACTACTTTCGCAGACCTGTCAGAAAACGGCTTTCTTATACAGTATGGACTATATCTGCAAGCCTGAGCAACGTCACAAGGAAGGGAGACGTCACTGACGATTACTGGAATATATTCCACATAACGTGAAGGAGGTGTAACCGAGCAGATTTGAGTCTTTCACATTGTGTCAAGACCAACAGGAAACAGTGTTCGCGGTGACCACTCTTCGCTCATACCCCCTTCATATTTTCGAAGCCATTCACTACTGCCGACGCAAGTACACCAGTGTCGTCCCTGCTTTCACCACTATCACAACACAGACTTGCTATTTTCCCATAGGTGCTTTGAACACTGAAAGATGATTTACCTTCGCAGTGCTGAACTTTTGAGAAGTCGATATTTTTGTATTGAGTAGTAGGAAAAATTCCGGCTGTGTTCTCAGGTTACCCGCCCCTCCACCATTCCACCCTAAAAAATATAGTGCCATTAAAAAGGGAGAGGGGGGGTTATAACCCTTAGCCCAAACTCTCAATACAGAGAATACACCTTGAACGTCTTATCTGGAAGTAACTAGATAGGTGTGCTTTTTTTAATATGGGTGTGAATGTGTTAAGCTGTTTCTCATTAAAAAAAGACGTTTAGTTCAGAAGGTCAGTTGTGATAGAAACTTTATATCCGCCATGGCGTCGGTAAGCAAGTGGTGGGTTGACAACTTGTTGGGGAGGGGGGATATCGCAGGGCCCAGCAGGCCCCCGAAAACAAGCGTGTCGCTGTCGCTTCCAGTTGAACGGGCCAGTAGAGGACGCAGGAATGCAGTACATGATGAAGGGGGGGNGACAACACACAAGGATAGGACCAGCAGGGGTTGGTTTTTTTGTGCGCGCCTTGAAAGGAGATGCGGAGGGCGGCTGGCAAAAACAGCGGCCGGCTCTCGACCTTGGACAAGGTGGACTGGAGTTTCGCGCAGGTAACGGTCCCCGGCGGCGCCCCGGGCTGGCCGCATTCCTGCCGGTCTAGCTTCTCCGCCGCGTCGCCCTCCTTCCTGGCTTCGCTGCACTCTCTCCGCAGCCAACAACACGCCATCTTGGATTTACGTACATTCCTCCATCATTACTTAATTTACAGCCAGTATTTAAAGACCAAGCATGTCACCGCACAGGGAACATCTGAACAATTATTTAGAATGAATGACTTGAGTGAGTGAAGAGACTTGAGCTGCTCTTAACAGCGAGGTCTTGAGAGCCAATGAGGGTGATTGAGGTGAGTGTGGAGCAGCGCCGGAATGCAAGGGCCGGGGAAACGGGAAATCCCCGGGAAAGCGGCATCGTCCGGCACGATTCCCACATGCAAAAATCCGGAAGTGACTCGCCCGGGATTGAACCTGGGTCGGCTTA
>NQII01000858.1:90407-118713 GCA_002778355.1 Clitarchus hookeri | reverse complement strand
AAGGCCTTTCGGCTAGTCTCCGAGCGTCTCAGTGCAGCTCCGACAGGCCAGTTATTGCGGCAAATTGTGGGCTTTTAATTTAATAACACCAGCCGGCCATGCTGATTTAACAGAAAATCCCGGTATACAAATTACACGGGAGCGCAAAATTGTACGTTTGCGCCTAATATTTTACCTCTGAAGTATCGTGATTGCCTATCGGCTCACGACGATCTTAACTGGCTGCTGCCCTAACAAGACTGCTGAATCGCCCGACAATAAATCACGGAATTAGGAAAAAAAACTGGGTCCAGGCAATTTGAGTAACCGATTTGCGTCGTTCAGCGATCGATACCCACTAATTTAAAGTGCACTAAATTAAAATTGTATGCTCAAATGAGTGCTGTTCGCAAAACACAGTTATGAAAATAATATAATATTGTCTTGCTGAGCTTGTAAATGAACAAGCTATAATTTTTGCCTATATATATTACACAAATGAAAATGATTCCGTCCTTTCTATTTCAGTTCGTTCTCTGTAATAATAATAATGGCGTGTGGGGAGTGCACCCAGGGCAAGGTAACACCCTCCGAGTGACGGTCTTTCCAGCTGGGACCCGTAGGTGACCGTCATCCCCGGGCATGACAGAAATGAGACCCTATAATGGAGCGGCGCTGGAATGCAAGGGCGGGGGAAACGGGAGTACCCCGAGAAAACCCGCCGGCAAGCGGCATCGTCCAGCACGATTCCCACATGCGAAAATCCGGGAGTGAACCCGCCGGGGATCGAGTCCGGATCGCCGTGGTGGGAGGCGAGCGTCCTGGACACTACGCCACCGCTGCCCCTTCGTTCTCTGTATCCGCAGTTCCGTTATCGGAGTTGGTTAACTTTCAGCAGTAAGATTACCACTTTAAGGTTGAAAAACGATAATTTCGTACGCGACTTCAAAGCCATAATGACAATGGGTCTTGTTCACACTCTAAATGTGTACTACCTGCGTCTTATATTTAATTTTGTTACAATGATCATTTGTTCTTTACTATATCATCGCCGATTTCTGAAGTTGTTAATTATTTAATTAGATGCCCCGTTCTTGCTACTTTATTACAACTGAAAAATATTGTAAGACAAAGTTATTATAGTAAATTGATTAAGTTTACAAGTTTTACTATATTCGTGAGTATTTATAAACTGTCAAGTAAAGGGAAATGCTAGAAGTGTAACGTAAGAGTCATACGACTGAAGTACGTACGTAGCCAGCGCCAGATACATAAGAATATGCCTGCCAACCTGCAAGTAATTGCAATAAACAAGAAAACAATATTTTTGTGTGGTCAACGCTGCGTTTTTTACTTGAAGTTTGCTGACCAAGCAGTATTATTAGCTTATGTATAAACATTTTTGAGCAGGCTATTGAGATCTAGCTACTGTTTAGTATCAACAATGTATTCGTAGTCCTTGAAATACATACAAAAAATTAGAGTAATTATGAATGATAAAATTACAACAAAGGAAATATTTAATTGCACTTTCTCTACTGCACAACGAAATTGTGACGTGTGCTAACATTACGATGCAGTGATTTGTAAAAGTGTATTTTTAAAAAATGTGACTACAAAGGTAACTCGTTTGCAGTCACTCCAGAACTTATACACAGTCGAATCACATTATTATGACCACCGCTAGAAGTGCCACCTGCAGCGCGTAGCCCGTGACGTGGGCTGGTGAAGCGGGTATATAATGCGACCGACAGGCTGGCGGTCACATTGGTGGGGAACTTCACTCCCTCGGTGATAACACCTACACATAAATTTATTATATAGCAGCAGTGATTAACAGCTATAAATACGGGCCCGCAGCCCAGCTAAAACATATACACAGCAGCCCACCGCCGGCTCAATGATATGACCCAAGTCTGTCGGGCTGCATTTTTGTTGCAAACCCACAAAACGAGTTATGGGAACTTCTGTTCTTGGTCTCGTAACACCACGGCCTTTCGGGGGCATATGAGAGATCGGCGGCGGCTGTACACATTGCGCTTCCTGCTGTCATGGGTAAGGGAAGCGATTAAACCAAGTTGCAAAAAGGGATGATGATCGGCATTTGGTTCAGGGGGAGGGCAGCATTTCGGAAACAGCGCCGTTTGTGAACTGTTCAAGTGCCTCTGTGGTAAAGGTTTATCGTGAGTGGACGAATGGTACCACTGGGAATAACCGTCGTGGGAACTGCGGAGCTCCACGCGCCATTGATGTCCGAGGTGAACGTCGACTACGACGGTACGTGAAGGTCAACCGACAGGGCTACAGTGGAACAGCTCACAGTCCAAATTAACCAGGGGGCATCCAGAAACGTGTCTACCGCAACAGTTCAGCGAACCCTTCTGCGAATGGGGCTCCGGAGTAGACGGAGGATGACTGCACACATGTTAACACAGGTGTATCAACGAAAACGACTGGAATTTGCTCGACAGTATGGCGACTGGACCGCTGCTGAATGACGACGGGTAGCCTCCTCCGACGAGTCACGTTTTCAGCTGCATAGAACGGATGGACGTCAGCGTGTCCGGCGAGAAACGTCGGAGAACAGACACCCTGCGTCCATTGCTAGACGAGCACAAGGCGGCGGGGGCAAAGTTATGGTCTGGCGAATGTTCTCATGGTATTCTATAGGTCCCATCATCCGTGTGGAAGGCACTCTTGATCGATTCGGTTATGAATTCATCCTCTTTCCTCGGGTGGATGGGATCTTCCAGCACGATAATGCACCTTGCCAAATGGCTACAAGTGTCCGCACGTGGCTGGAAGAGCACGATCAAGATTTCACAGTTATTCCCTGGCCACCAAACAGCCCCGCTCTCAATCCAACTGTACATCTGTGGAACCATCTCGAACGATTAAGGACATTAGAAATATTCATATTAATCAGGTTACACTTGACATCCACCACGTCATTTGTAGCAGTAGTAATATTAAACACAGCAATACCGATTTACTATATTATAACAAATAGGAATATTATTTACAACTTTAATTATACAGATCTACAAATAGACATAAACGAACAAACTAATAAGGGTTTTACACAGGATAACTGTTTCAAGGAAAACCCCAATTGCTTTAATAATACACCATAAAGGGCTGTTCGTGTATAAATATATATATAATTAAGATTTATGTTGCATGTAAAAGAATGCATACATTTTATAGAAATGTATTATATTTTGCTAGAATTTACTTTTTAATTGTAACAAAATCAACAAGAGTTTATTTTTAATTAAAATTTTAGCGCACTTCCATTTTAAACGCTTAGGGTATGTTTTACAAGGAAACCTTCGTCAAGTAGAACAATGATTACAATTACTTTATGAAATAAAATATTGATACCTATGTTAAAACGAAGTTTAAATGGTTTATTTAATTTGCAATTATTTCAGTAATACGCTGTTCACGGTAATGTGATCACATTTAAAATCAACCTTTGAAAAATGCCACTGCCCCATGGCATATATTTTGGTGGGCACACTGACTGGCAAGCGCCCAGTAAAGTTGGTAACGAAGAGGGGAAAGTAGTTACGTACGTCTTAACTTTAAATTTAAAGTGTTAAGTAAAAACTTGTGAATACTGAAATTATTAATTTTGTTTTCTGTTTTTTATTTTCCTAATAATGTCACAGTTTTACTTGACTGAAGCGTCAATAAAGTGCGGAAGCCCATGGCGATGTTAATTTTACATATAGTGGAAGAATACTCAATGCGCATGAAAGTATATCTTAAGCAGAGTTTTCAAAAGTGCTCAGTTTACCGTAAACAGCCTTTAACAAAAATTAAAACTATACTGAAAATAATGCACTGTCCTCCTCTAAAGTTGAACCACGTCGACGCCCCTGCCTGACATACGAGTGCATACCCTAAACATACTAAATCTAAATAAAACAGAGAGATATTGCAATACTATTTGCAGTGAATGGGTAAGTAAATCGAAATTCACTGGCATTCGGTAGTCCCAAACCCGAGGCGCTAGGTAAGCACATTAGAGTACTTTCGCGTATTCTTCAGCACGTATTGAATCAAACCTTTGAAAAATCAACTCATGTATGGCGCGTTTCGTTGTTTCCTAAATATATCACGATTGAGCTTTATACTGTTAACGTAAAAGTAGCTACTTTTTAGTTAAACTAAACTTTCACTTACATTTTATCTATAAGCAATGAAAACATTTGTGTGTAGGTAAGAAATAGTTCTTATGCAAAATGTCATTATACTGAGTGCGCACGAATGCGGTGCACAGTCCCTTTAGTGTAATGTTCGACACTTGGTTAAGCTTCGTCTGCATGAGGCGGAGGAATATCCTGGAAATAGAACATTAGCAGGGCTTCAGAAAAATGTGAAGTAACAGTGTTTTCTGGTCATGTAGCGGCGTGCACTGAACCAGCTAACGAGAAATTTCTTAAGTGCTTTTGCCACGAGCACGATTGCGGCACGGTGACCTAAATTATTTGTTTGTAGCGCGGAAACATCGGGGCCACCGGTCTAAAAGTAAGGACGTGTCGAACCCCGTGTCTTTCCGGTTACCTCGAGTCGTGGTACAGCAAGGCGCCCGCAACTCTTAGTAAGCAAGCAGATAAAACATTTGCAGTGCCCTGGCAACTTGTTCACAATTCTGCACTTTGTAACTTCGTTCCAACACAACTTCCTACGCGCGTGTTTTCCATACTCCCTTTCACGTAGCGTTCCTAAACTTTGTTTACGAAGTTGGGAGTTCTTTCAAGTCTGACTAGCGAGTAGAACACGATGTCCGCGCCAGTATTCATTAGAAACGCACATACGGTCAACACTAAGACTTTAATATTAATGGTCGAGTACACATCTACAGAGTTACTGAACGCGTCGAATAGAAACCTATTCTAAGTTTGGAAAAAATTATAAGAAACTTAAGATAAATGACTAAAAACATGACAAAGAACAAAATAATTTGGTAGTGTAACATTTGAAAATTAACTGGGATCAGATACCTTAAAGGATTATTAATTAATAATTCCCCAAATAAAAGATTAATTAGAACACTGATTATCTGAATATGAAATGTTGAAAAAGTTGACAATGTATAGTAATCATGCCAATGACGTCATGATTTTAGCATACAGTATTATTATTAATATCATCACCTCCATCAAGAAAATCATATTAACCCTATCCAAGTGCTAAGTATATCCAGAGCATAATAATGTGAGACGTGTTGCCAGTAGCCTCTCCCAACTTCTCACTCGTCATAGCCAGTCACAGCATCACTAGACGGTACGGGCAGAGCGAGGTCGAGCAGTGGGAAACCTACGGACTTCGTTCGGGCGGCACTGGGTTCGAATCTCGGTCCGGCCATCCTGATTTCGTTTTTCCATGAGTAGAATGATTATGGCGAATTTTGGCAATCGGGACATGGGAACGGAGATCCGGGGCTGTTTATGCTGTCATTCCAGTCGGCCAACGGCCATCTTGTCCACCATGTTGGATATTAGTGACATTTGACTTTGACCCCGATGACCTTTGACCTTGAAAACACTAAAATATTTTTTAATGCATTATTAAATATTCTATTTTAAAAAAACTTACATTTCCGGAGGTTCCCCCTAGCACCACGCCCGACAAACGACTGATCCCCACCCCCACTCCCCTCGCCCTTGCTCATTCCGTAGTCTGCTTATCAGCTTTAAGTCTAACCCCCTACCTACCGCCTAACATATTTAACCGACAAAAAACTAACAAAATTCATTTGTTCAGAATTAATTTAATTATTTCTAAAAATAAAAATTTCCCCACTTCTCAAAACAGGATTTTTTGCAAGTCTTCAATACAGAAGACATCCCAAGATGGTTGGTCAGGGTCAAGCTAAATGTTTGAAATCAAACTTCAAACATAGGTCGCCATCCAGCACCCTTGCCCCAGACTCACCATAATAATCGTTCTACTAATCTACGTGCAAGAACTACCAAAGTAGTTAAGTAAAAAATGCTGGAATAAATCCCGTAAATACATGATGTTTAAAACTTAAAATGTAGGTTGTTAAACAAATGTTGGATGAAGAATAAAGATGATATAGTGAGATATAGAGTCCACAGTTAAAATACCGACCCGAGTTTTGGATCATTTTTAACGAACTTTGTATGTGATTTTCTGACTGATTACGTGCTTATGCGTACCTGATATAGATATTCATGCAATCTCAAAAGGTGAGGTACGGTGTAGGAACCTGAGTTTGAGACCCGAAACTATAAAAAGGAATTATTAATTCACTTTTGGAGAAAACATTCCAGAGACTATTTAAGGAACTCATAATAAAGGCGAAACGATGGTTTTTAGCTATTGGATATGGAGATCAGGGTAAGATAAAACGTTCGCAATTCGATCAATGACTGGATTTTTTAAGCCATTTTTTAGCGATGTTCATACATTAATTTTTTGCTATTTAATATTCATGCACAACTGACACAAAGTTTTTAGCTATTTACAAAGGTGATGCATGGCTTAGGTCATTGAATTCAAAGCCTGAAATCATAAAAAAAATTAACTTAGAAACAATATGGCGATTTTTCCGAGTGATGGGAGAATGTATATATAGAGCACTGACGCACGCTGATACCTTAGTTGATGTTCAGACGTCGAGAAGTTAACATAGATTTGGAAGCATTCTCTCGGTATACAGTGAATATGAATTGTGAATACGAAAGTCTGCCTTTGTGACCTCATCAAATTTGGAGCCGCGACCTGCATCATTGCTGCCTGATTGTTGACTGTGTTGATTCTGCGATCGAGTTTATACCTTCTGTCAAAATGCTCGTAGACATGAAATAATCACCTGTACGAAGAGTCCTTTTCGCATGAGGAAGAATTGCGACAATGGCCACACACAGTTTATGCAAGGTGATACTTTGAAGAACAACTTCAAGATCTGCAACGATTCGTCTTTTGAGAGCCAGTAATTGATGTCGCCAATACCTCTTGCTGCATCGAGAGTACCGATTCGACAGGTGATTATGATGAGACAGCTAATGCTAAAGACGTAATACGTGCAGTAGAGTCGGTTTGCGCAGAATAAACCCATTTCAAGACGTTCGCGTAATGTCGACGAACTTCAAAATAAACGGTCGTCGACTCTCAATACTGATAAGCGGTGTGTAATTTTAGAGACTCCGTTAAGCTTTGTTTGCATGAGAAAGAGGAATACCCTGGAAGTATTTCAACGCGTTTTTCCACCATTGCTGCAATCAGAATACTCTCCAGTTGTTTCCACTGTACAGTCCACTCACTCTCCTCTCGAGTTGGCGACCTTTCTCAGAAAACCAAGATCCTTCACAGACAAGCTGTTTTATAAATAAATATCACACCGGCAACAAAATCATAAAAAATAAAAAATAAATGTTTGCGGCCCGCCAGGTGACGAGAAGCAACCGAACGCGCTGCGACCACAAGAACCATTGTGTAAAGATATACACTAAACCGGCCATGGGATAGGAAAAAGTCTGACCAGTTTTTTGTGTTAGTTCTTGGGATGATTCAGAGGAGCGCTAAGTGTTCTCGATTGGGAGTTATCAGGCAGCAGACGCAGCAGTCAAAATACTTCACCACCTCTGCGGTGTTGCCAGTTCTACAGCTAGCAAAAGTATGTCATCACCCTGGCCTCGGCTCACCCACGTGTTCGTTCACGTTCTGCTAAAGGCAAGTCTGTCACATGCGAGTTATCAGGTTTAGTTGCAGCTGTGAATACCCAACTCCTGGTTTACTAATGGCGGCCATGGCATGTATTTCGTTTCTGTCGTAGAATTCTGTATTTGCTGAAATTTGCAGCCATATCAACTACTATTTGGTTTTATTTACCTCTGCGGAAGTGAATTATCATACATATATAACGGTCATGGTTTTTAATTGCAATTTATTATTTTACTATATTTTAGTTATCCATGATAAAATACGAGCACTGATAGCACTTACAATTACAAATTTGATATTAATAATGAATGATGTGATACATCATAGTAGATTTTTCATTCCGTTCTTATGTTAAAGGAAATTGACAGGAAATGATTGTTCACTTGTCGAGAAATATATGTTAGACGCACGAAGGTATACAATGTGATTCAGTGTTTACAGTTTAGGGTTGTGATCTACTTACAAAGGTGACAGTGCGTACAAATAACCAGTTTTTTTTAATTTATGGTTTTAAGTGTCATTAAGGCTGTATCCGAAACTAGGAATGCACTTATGTATTTAAGCATACTCCACTCGGCTCGATACTTTATATATTCCGACAAGCATACTTATTTGCATCCGTTACAGCAACTAGCCAGCTGATAAGATTCTGAATAAGCATTTTGACGGCAAACAAATACTGAATCTGTGCTGGAACGTAGGCGCATAGATTCAAAATTATCAACCGCATTAGGAACTGTAACTGAAATGCGCATAACAATGAAAGTGTTGCTATTAATCAATCATATACATTTGTTTAAGAAAGGAATGTAGAAGTATTTGACGTAGTAAATGCAGTTATCTATAATGTATTATTAAAACGGGTAAAAACTAGAGGTAAATTTTGTTTTAACACTAATAATGGTATGAATAAAAATTAATTTTCGAAAATTTGATACAATTTTTACACTCATCCATGCCTTGCCTTGTAAAAAAAATTGGCAGTGTTCTCATTGCCCTGCATATTAACTATAAATTCATAGCCACGCCCGGTTTATAACAAATCACAAAGAAAACTGGTTATATTTACACCGGCTCTTCTAGATCATTAAATTTAAAGAGTATATATATGTATATTGTTAAGAACTTTTCTCAGTGGCTTTTTTCGAAAGTTAATGCCTCCACACCACTCTTTAGAAAAAGAAATATTACGAATAACAATTATGAACTGCATATAAAAAGCTTTTCAAAATAGTCGCCTATGGGCTGTAGGGCGCAAGACGTATACACATTCGTTTCCCCGTGTACGTGCGTATGTCATTTTCCGGGACATGTACAACATTTACGTTCTTGGACGAGTGCGAACGCTGTATGTGTGTGCATCTCATTAAGGAGAAAACCTTATGCACACTGCGGAAAAGGCCATTGATGATCACGTATAAGGCTCAACTCTAACTGATGTTTTTTTTTCTAAAGCGACGATACAATCGTTCCCTCTGTAAGATCAATGTTTACAATAATGTTGTGCATTAGTGGTTATTGTCTGAAAAGCTGGTAGCTATGCGTGTCTATAGTTACACGAGTGTNTTTACAATAATGTTGTGCATTAGTGGTTATTGTCTGAAAAGCTGGTAGCTATGCGTGTCTATAGTTACACGAGTGTAACACAACACACCATTTTATATTCTACACTGGAACCTAAAACTCATAACAGTGCGAGAAACGTTGAAACTGAAGTTATTATCAGTAATGTTAACACAAACGAACGCATGAAAACTAGATTATAACAAAGAGAGTCGCAATATTCTACTTCAGACTACATTACAAAATATAACTATTTCTACACTAAACATANAGATTATAACAAAGAGAGTCGCAATATTCTACTTCAGACTACATTACAAAATATAACTATTTCTACACTAAACATAGGTTGAATGCAATGACTCGGTGCCAATCGCTAATAATTAAGCTAAGTATAGAATTAAAAAAAGTACGCATTAATAATTATGCAGTACCAGTGACCCGGCCCAGCTTCGCCCAGGTACAATTTAGTTTTTACAGCGATACACCAATAAATAAATTG
This sequence comes from Clitarchus hookeri, assembly GCA_002778355.1. NCBI lineage: Eukaryota > Metazoa > Arthropoda > Insecta > Phasmatodea > Phasmatidae > Clitarchus > Clitarchus hookeri. The sequence goes on along the minus strand of NQII01000858.1, from coordinate 108,968 downwards.
GGAAAAGACAATTACAATATTATATAATAGTAAATTAGTAAACTACTACCATATAAAACATACATACATGCATACACGTCACGCCTGTCTCTCAGAGAGGTAGGCAGAGATTATGGACCTCCATTTACCACGATCCTGACATACCTACCTCCTTCGCTTGATCCACATTCATACATCTCTAATACAACAATATTACATAATAGCGGTTTAGAAAATTTCTTTGTATACGACATTAATCGTTTTGCCTCCGACCACCAGCAGAAAAATATTTCTGTTTGACGTGACACGCTAAAAGGTTACGTATAGTTGCTCGTGTGCAAAACATGCTCCACTCAAATCCACTCCAGTCACATTAAATGTTTGACCCTGTGCCTTATTTATGGTCATACCAAAACAAACTCTTATTGGAAACTGGGCTCTTTTGAAATGAAAAGGCAAAAACCCAGGGAATCATTGGTATTCTGGGCATTGAAACAGTTTCTCCAGTACCGCAGCCAGTTAGAATAGTACCTTCAATGAGATAACTTTTTAAACTTTATATTTGTAATCGAGTCCCGTTGCATAATTTCGGTGTATTTATATTTCACAATAAAATTATGGGAGCTCTAACTTTTAAAATCAGTTTGTGTGGTGGCATGCCAGAAGGATTCAATGAATTAATTTATTTTGATAAAGATTAAGTTCTTTATGGTTAGAAAAGACAGTGAATTTTACGTTTGTTTTAATGCTTAATTTAAATTTTAAATACGCTTATTACTATTTATCTATTAAAGACAGATATATGCTACCGCTGACATTTTTTGTAGATCATTTAATTTTACACAATTCTTTCGTACACGATTTTGTTATAACTCTAAAGGAATAGTGAGCGTATTCCATGAGAGCGCGCTGGTGGCAAACGTTTTTCCCACACTTGCTTCTCTAATACCGTTAATGCCCAGTTCCTATAAGTGCTAGGGCAATTTTAAAGTCGATGATAATTTGAAAAATTTCTAAAAGAAACGAATGATAATGCAAAAGAATCATCCTATTGGATAGTTCTACTAAACATTGTGTAATACACACAGACTTTCCTCGATAAATGCAGATCATAACAGTAGAAACCGCATCCAAATCCGTTCAGTGGTTCTCGAAATTAGCGCAGTCATGCAGACAGACTTCCTTTTATGCTGTAAAATGAAGCGCTTATCTGTCATACGGAAACACGTCTTCTGTATTTGCAGTTTCCAATATTGTTTTGATTCTTAATTCTAACNAAGCGCTTATCTGTCATACGGAAACACGTCTTCTGTATTTGCAGTTTCCAATATTGTTTTGATTCTTAATTCTAACCAATGGAAACAGGCGGCAAGCCTGTTATATTTAACTTTATTCCTAACCTAACTTTGTATATCACAACCGTTGTATATAAGCCGACATTTTCTATCTNGTATATCACAACCTTTGTATATAAGCCGACATTTTCTATCAGTGAAGCTTATTTTTGTGAACAAATATAATCGTTAACATGTGCACACACACACGACGTTTTAAAATTGTTAACACTTAGACTGCTGGAAATAACCGCTTCCCGCTAACATCACCGTCTGCTGTGTTTTGAATGGTCGTCGCCCCACAAATTCCACTTAAGATATAAAATATAANTTCCCGCTAACATCACCGTCTGCTGTGTTTTGAATGGTCGTCGCCCCACAAATTCCACTTAAGATATAAAATATAACTATTTCTTTCAAAGCTTAAGGAAATCCCAAAAACGCACACGACCTGCTAAGTTTCATCGGAAACCAATACTTCTGCGCACATCTTAACGCACAATTTAACGCTTAAATTTTCTATGTGAACCCAGCTTTACTTCAGACTTNGCATAATTTAACCTTTAAATGATCTATTGTGAACCCAGCTTTACTTCAGACTTCGCAGCTTACGCAAAATTAAAGTGCGCAGGTGTGTTTAAACGCAGTCGAATAAAATAATTTCTCTGTTCATAGTATACAGTTGTTACCCAGAAGAACATAAAGTATTTGTAAATATCTTCACCGTGTCAAAAATAGTTAATGTATTCTGGAATGTTTGTCGTCTCCTAGCCTACAAATGGATAATGATAATTTACGAACAACATGTAAAAATTTTAATTATTTGTGACAGTAGGGCATTCTTGTGTGTTAACTTTGTGGCATATTTACACAATTATAATTTACTTCTCCTGAAAGTAGTTATGTTCTCTGTGCACAATGTTTTGTTGAATGAATAAGTACTTTTTTCGTTTACGACCATTCATTTTGTTTGCACGATTAAACAATACGAACGAAATATATTTTATAACATGTACGATCATCTTCATAACGAGGAGTGTTTGTTAATTCATACAGCAAATTTAGTTTCGAACATCGTGGGTATTTTCTCCTATTTAATAGCACTACCCGTACCACTTAACAGTGTTAATTGTAATATGTTAGTAAGATACTAGCAGTGTGTAGTGTATCATATTTTCAAAACCGTATTCTTCCGATATTTAAAAAGGGTTTTATGAAGTTTCCGATGCCTAAATTCTGCGAAAGGCGTGAATCGTTTAAGCCGGCACTATACGATACCCAATTTCTGCTACCTTCTGTTATATCCATGGGCACAACAGAAGGGGGTACAAATGCAATCAAATGTTATATGTAGGCGCTTTCTGGTGCATCCAAACGTACGAAGATTGTTTCTTTCCCCTGAAGACTGCATTTATTTAGGTTTCTAAGTACGAGCACTATTAATGTATGGAACATGATATCAGTGACGGCATTGTTTATGTATGGGAAAACAAGGTACTGTATTGACATGTATGTACGACGGACATTTACGCCATTCATTAAAACATTAGCAAATTATTTAAACAGCAACGTAGCCAGGAATTTACTTTAGGGAGTAGAAGATATCATACTTAAATTTTTGGACAAAATACGAAAGCTGTAATATTACAAATTAATAGTTAAAATATTATTTATATTCATTGGGCTAATATACAGTTATGGAACCACAAAATGCTATAAACACCCTTCATGTTTAAGGGGGATCACGCATTTTATATATTAAAATAAAATAAGTTGTCATTTTGTTTTTAAATATTATTTTTTAACTTTTTATTTTCATTTCAGGTAGGGGAGATATGTTCCAATAGCACCCCCTCCCCCTTCCGGCTAGGCCCCTGTATTCACATATGTACCTTTAATGAGCATAATAATCAGTCTTGTGCTTTTCGTAATTTAACAAGCTTTTACGGTTAGAAGGCCAAAATAAGGCAAAACTATCACAATATTAAACTGAAGGCATTTATGTGTGCCTGTTCGCATTACTCAGGCTACACAGCGCAAATTATCTACTTTATAAACCAATCGACTTGATTAGTAAACAACCATAGTTAGTCGATTGCACTGTGCTGTTACTTACATATTCTTGCTTTTAGGCACAGTGATTCTGGAAATAAACGTTTTCTAACAATAACGTAGGTTATGAACAGCAATAATTTATCACATAAAAGATTTCATTTCAAGACGGAATTTTGAACTCTGTTTTGTGGCTCAGACTCGTGCAACGACCTACTGAGCTATACCCATAGCCTACTATACATGTGTGTGATAATGTATATACATTACCTAACTCCACAGTTATCGCTTATTTTATAAAGTTGTGTTTATTGTTTTATTATGGCCGTGTGAGTACTTTGCAACGTTTCCCGTTACTTATGCGTACGTTAAGTTTCATTTTGTACATACATACGTTTTACAGAACCCGTAATATTGTCGTAAACGGACATATACGGCTTGAGGTAATTACTCGGGTGTCCGTCATCTTGTCGGTCCCAGTTTCGTGGGTATAGCAGACATTCACAACATGTGCTACTTGTGTGGAATTTGGTCTGGGAGCGACAGAGATGGAGTATAGTATGAGTGAGAGAGAGAGGGTAAATGCCACAGTGGCAACGCTGTCGACTTCCCCAGGCAGCCGCCACGAAAATGGACTAGCGCTATGTGGTGTTCATACCAAGAACTACAGATTCTTACCTGCTGGGGGTGGTCAGAAACTTTAACCAGGGGAAGTCCACTCTGGGTATATCTTTACTCAATGCAAGAACGCAAAGTCACGCCGAGACGATTTCCCACGAGCCTTTGCTGGCACGTCCTTGATCGCTTCGCCGACCGCAGTCAAGGAGGCATGAAATACCCGGCCTTTACCTGGTACTCGCGCTGCTCGGAGTTTAAATTTTTGTTCCCTTTATTTTTTTTAACTGAAGAAACATTTACTGCGCACAATGCGACAGGTACCATGACCGGCAGGTAAAGACTGTTCTCGATAGTGAGCAATTTTGAAATCAACCTTAGAAAAAAACCACTGCTGCTACCTGCATATATTTTAACGTGCGCACTGAGTGACGTGCGCCCAGTAAAGTTGGTAACGATGAATGGAAAGTAGATCAGTATCTTAAGGTGGAATAAAAAGTGTTAGGTAACCATTTGTGATAAACTTAAATTATTTCTTTGGCTTTCTGTTTTTTATAATGCATCAAAGCGTAAAAATGAGAAGATTAGTAAAATATTTACTTTTCTAATAATTTCACAGTTTCATTTGACTGAAGCATGAATAAGGTGATGAGGCTATTGGCAATGTTAATTTTACATAAAACTGTACAATACACACAGTGCATACGAGTAAATCTTAAGCAGGGCTTTCAAAAGTGCTCATTTTACCGTGAACAGCCTATATCATAGAACAAGCCTGAGGTTCGTGGCGAAGTGAGCACGCAATGAGGGGAGAGANAAGCGCTTATCTGTCATACGGAAACACGTCTTCTGTATTTGCAGTTTCCAATATTGTTTTGATTCTTAATTCTAACTAATGGAAACAGGCGGCAAGCCTGTTATATTTAACTTTATTCCTAACCTAACTTTGTATATCACAACCTTTGTATATAAGCCGACATTTTCTATCAGTGAAGCTTATTTTTGTGAACAAATATAATCGTTAACATGTGCACACACACACGACGTTTTAAAATTGTTAACACTTAGACTGCTGGAAATAACAGCTTCCCGCTAACATCACCATCTGCTGTGTTTTGAATGGTCGTCGCCCCACAAATTCCACTTAAGATATAAAATATAAGTATTTCTTTCAAAGCTTAAGGAAATCCCAAAAACGCACACGACCTGCTAAGTTTCATCGGACACCAATACTTCTGCGCACATCTTAACGCATAATTTAACGCTTAAATTTTCTATGTGAACCCAGCTTTACTTCAGACTTCGCAGCTTACGCAAAATTAAAGTGCGCAGGTGTGTTTAAACGCAGTCGAATAAAATAATTTCTCTGTTCATAGTATACAGTTGTTACCCAGAAGAACATAAAGTATTTGTAAATATCTTCACCGTGTCAAAAATAGTTAATGTATTCTGGAATGTTTGTCGTCTCCTAGCCTACAAATGGATAATGATAATTTACGAACAACATGTAAAAATTTTAATTATTTGTGACAGTAGGCATTCTTGTGTGTTAACTTTGTGGCATATTTACACAATTATAATTTACTTCTCCTGAAAGTAGTTATGTTCTCTGTGCACAATGTTTTGTTGAATGAATAAGTACTTTTTTCGTTTACGACCATTCATTTTGTTTGCACGATTAAACAATACGAACGAAATAAATTTTATAACATATACGATCATCTTCATAACGAGGAGTATTTGTTCATTCATACAGCAAATTTAGTTTCGAACATCGTGGGTATTTTCTCCTAATTAATAGCACTACCCGCACCACTTAACAGTGTTAATTGTAATATGTTAGTAAGATACTAGCAGTATGTAGTGTATCATATTTTCAAAACCGTATTCTTCCGATATTTAAAAAGGGTTTTATGAAGTTTCCGATGCCTAAATTCTGCGAGAGGCGTGAATCGTTTAAGCCGGCAATATACGATACCCAATTTCTGCTATCTTCTGTTATATCCATGGGCACAACAGAAGGCATACAAGTTTCTATAGCAGAAGAGAAGAAAGAACGCATCAGTTCATACCCACGCGTTACCTAAAGTGNCATCCAAACGTACGAAGATTGTTTCTTTCCCCTGAAGACTGCATTTATTTAGGTTTCTAAGTACGAGCACTATTAATGTATGGAACATGATATCAGTGACGGCACTGTTTATGTATGGGAAAACAAGGTACTGTATTGACATGTATGTACGACGGACATTTACGCCATTCATTAAAACATTAGCAAATTATTTAAACAGCAACGTAGCCAGGAATTTACTTTAGGGAGTAGAAGATATCATACTTAAATTTTTGGACAAAATACGAAAGCTGTAATATTACAAATTAATAGTTAAAATATTATTTATATTCATTGGGCTAATATACAGTTATGGAACCACAAAATGCTATAAACACCCTTCATGTTCAAGGGGGATCACGCATTTTTTATATTAAAATAAAATAAGTTGTCATTTTGTTTTTAAATATCATTTTTTAACATTTTATTTTCATTTCAGGTAGGGGGAGATATGTCCCAATAGCACCCCCTCCCCCTTCCGGCTAGGCCCTTGTATTCACATATGTAGCTTTAATGAGCATAATAATCAGTCTTGTGCTTTTCGTAATTTAACAAGCTTTTACGGTTAGAAGGCCAAAATAAGGCAAAACTATCACAATATTAAACTTAAGGCTTTTATGTGTGCCTGTTCGCATTACTCAGGCTACACAGCGCAAATTATCTACTTTATAAACCAATCGACTTGATTAGTAAACAGTTAGTCGATTGCACTGTGCTGTTACTTACATATTCTTGCTTTTAGGCACAGTGATTCTGGAAATAAACGTTTTCTAACAATAACGTAGGTTATGAACAGCAATAATTTATCACATAAAAGATTACATTTCAAGACGGAATTTTGAACTCTGTTTTGTGGCTCAGACCCGTGCAACGACCTACTGAGCTGTACCATAGCCTACTATACATGTGTGTGATAATGTATATACATTACCTAACTCCACAGTTATCGCTTATTTTATAAAGTTGTGTTTATTGTTTTATTATGGCCGTGTGAGTACTTTGCAACGTTTCCCGTTACTTATGCGTACGTTAAGNATGGCCGTGTGAGTACTTTGCAACGTTTCCCGTTACTTATGCGTACGTTAAGTTTCATTTTGTACATACATACGTTTTACAGAACCCGTAATATTGTCGTAAACGGACATATACGGCTTGAGGTAATTACTCGGGTGTCCGCCATCTTGTCGGTCCCAGTTTCGTGGGTATAGCAGACATTCACAACATGTGCTACTTGTGTGGAATTTGGTCTGGGAGCGACAGAGATGGAGTATAGTATGAGTGAGAGAGAGGGCAAATGTCTCAGTGGCAACGCTGTCGACTTCCCCAGGCAGCCGCCACGAAAATGGACCAGCGCCACATGGTGTTCATACCAAGAACTACAGATTCTTACCTGCTGGGGGTGGTCAGAAACTTTAACCAGGGGAAGTCCACTCNGTGGTGTTCATACCAAGAACTACAGATTCTTACCTGCTGGGGGTGGTCAGAAACTTTAACCAGGGGAAGTCCACTCTGGGTATATCTTTACTTAATGCAAGAACGCAAAGTCACGCCGAGACGATTTCCCACGAGCCTTTGCTGGCACGTCCTTGATCGCTTCGCCGACCGCAGTCAAGGAGGCATGAAATACCCGGCCTTTACCTGGTACTCGCGCTGCTCGGAGTTTAAATTTTTGTTCCCTTTATTTTTTTTAACTGAAGAAACATTTACTGCGCACAATGCGACAGGTACCATGACCGGCAGGTAAAGACTGTTCTCGATAGTGAGCAATTTTGAAATAAACCTTAGAAAAAAACCACTGCTGCTACCTGCATATATTTTAACGTGAGCACTGAGTGACGTGCGCCCAGTAAAGTTGGTAACGATGAATGGAAAGTAGATCAGTATCTTAACGTGGAATAAAAAGTGTTAGGTAACTATTTGTGATAAACTTAAATTATTTCTTTGGCTTTCTGTTTTTTATAATGCATCAAAGCGTAAAAATGAGAAGATTTGTAAAATATTTACTTTTCTAATAATTTCACAGTTTCATTTGACTGAAGCATGAATAAGGTGATAAGGCTATTGACAATGTTAATTTTACATAAAACTGTACAAAACACAGTGCATACGAGTAAATCTTAAGCAGGGCTTTCAAAAGTGCTCGTTTTACCGTGAACAGCCTATATCATAGAACAAGCCTGAGGTTCGTGGCGAAGTGAGCACGCAATGAGGGGAGAGATGCTGTGCGCGCAGCGCTGATCATGCTATCAGCTGTCCCACAAACATCAGGTGGTGCGTCCTTACTGCAGTTGCAGGAAGACAGAACAGCAGATGTTTGTGGAACGGCGTATGTGATGCCAAGCGTGATGAAATTGTCGAACTTTATACCACCGAAATACGTTTCTATCAGGGGAAATTTGCCGTGCGTACTGGATACCACAGAGAACCCACTGATCGAATTCCATTAAATTAACAGTTATTCACAGCGAATTAAATTGAATACCAATTTTACAGGTATTGATTCCGAGAGAGCTTTCCACCGATCTACCGATCCGTTAATGAAATTAATTTTCAATCCGTAAAATTTCCCGTCAATGAAATCACTGGGTGCCGAACCACTTGGCTGTATCAAAACTGTGCANAAATTGTCGAACTTTATACCACCGAAATACGTTTCTATCAGGGGAAATTTGCCGTGCGTACTGGATACCACAGAGAGCCCACTGATCGAATTCCATTAAATTAACAGTTATTCACAGCGAATTAAATTTAATACCAATTTTACAGGTATTGATTCCGAGAGAGCTTTCCACCGATCTACCGATCCGTTAATGAAATGAATTTTCAATCCGTAAAATTTCCCGTCAATGAAATCACTGGGTGCCGAACCACTTGGCTGTATCAAAACTGTGCANCAATCCGTAAAATTTCCCGTCAATGAAATCACTGGGTGCCGAACCACTTGGCTGTATCAAAACTGTGCACGTAAAAGGGATGCCGGACCACGTAAATATAGTGCCTTAGTAAACAAAACCACTCAAACACACATACAATTCTGTGTGTGTATATAGATTAGACAAAGAAAAGGATCTCGTGCATGGTTAAGTTAACATTTTTGAAAGCCTCTGCTTCGTATTCATAATTGTATCTTTCCGCCACGCGCATTCCGCGGACAAGTATCCACTACCCAAGAGACCAATTACGCGGTACTGTGAAATCTTTTACATGTATGTTACTACTGTGAGGACTGTATGTCTCTCTCTCTCTCTCTCTCTCTCTCTCTCTCTCTCATTTTTTTTATAGACTGTTCACGGTTAAGTTAGCACCTATGNTGACTCTCTCGCTCTCTCTCTCTCTCATTTTTTTTATAGACTGTTCACGGTTAAGTTAGCACCTATGGATGCTCAGCCTAGGATCTACATTCCAAACCCTTTCGTATCGTTACATCATGTGTAAAACCATAATTCCAGTGCTCTAATGTGTATAGAACACGAAACACCAATTTCTGTGGCCATAAATGTAAACGTTACATTCGCTATCTTTACTGAATCGCTGCCTACTTGCGTTACCGTGAACGGCATTAAAAACAGAAAAAAATATGAAACACAGATTTCATAATACTAGCCACTGTTGCAGGCATGTACGGTGAGCATATATTTTACTACATGAAGTAGGACACTTAACATAAAAAAATGCGATTTATTATAAAAGGGCTGTTGTTAACTTTCAAGCATTACAGTAATGTAAATGCCAGCTAATGCGATTTAATAATTGAACAGTGCATACACGAAAAGTATCTGGCTGTAAATTGAAATCATTATTAATATTTAATTGTAAGTTACCAGAATCTAATAGAAATATTTAATACTTATAATACTGTGAAATACATTTTTAATTTGAATGAATGGCACGCATCAAAGTGTTATTTTGTAAAAATCGGTTAATAAAACTCACTGGGTGTGTAAATAATATAAATTTCCATTAGCAATGAAGGTGTAAAAAACAGGACGTTTCGCAGGACCCTTGGCTAAAGAAGGACATTTCATAATTTTATTTGGCATTCCGCAGGACAACGCTTTAGAGAAAAGGACTGTCGCGCGAAAAGCAGGTCGCGTGCGTCACCCTAGTGCAAGAAGGAATAGTGACGGCAGGCTCACCTTGATGAAGTGCTCGTCTTTCCCGTGCTTGGCGATGGCGTCCCAGTCGACGGTGTCCACGTAGCACAGCAGCGGGTTCTTCTCGATGCGCACGCTTCCGCGCAGCATGTCCGTCAGCGAGTGCAAGCCGATCTCCTGCGCAAACAAAACACCATCAACCACCACTGCCGCCGCGCACTTCTGCTCAGGGTGAAGCTAATTGAGCGAGTGGATGGGTGAAGCGAGAAGAGTATGGAGACGTGCCGGCAGATCCCCGAAAAAAAGTCCGCCGACCAGCGGTATCGTCCGGCACGATTCCCACTTGCGAAAATCCGGGAGTGACCCGGCCGGGGATTGAACCCGGTTCGCATTGGTGGGAGGCGAGCGTGCTAACCGCTCAGCCAATACTAAAAAAAGTCGTTCGCAGATTTGCTGTTTTAAAGAATAAGATGCACAATCTAGTTTGGATAAATTACGCTAAGAGGATTGACCACTCCTATCAATTCCACGAGCATCGGATTCTTCTGATTTGCATGACTGAACACGCATAAATTTTAATACATTCTGATTCTATAATAATACTGGAAAACAGTAATCGCATCTCGCCTCACTATTATTACATGGCACGCGCGCGTGTGGGCATATATATGTATATATATTATATATAATAATATATATGTTAATTTATTTTTATATAATATATATATATATTATATAAAAATAAATTAAACAGCAGCATATCGAATTCGATTTTTTGCAGTTATGAAATTAATTTTATGTCGAAAAAATAAGCAGCATACCTGAACGATTAAATATGATCTAATTTAATTGATTAAAACGCATGCTACAGACCTAGTAGTCACTGACTCCTTTTCCGGATTCTGCATATTATTTCAAGGATAACTCCGAGACGGTGTTATTGATCTTCGTGTGAACATGGAACTACTGGTCCTGTTGTAGAAATTCCCACGCAGCTCCTTCGTCCTTTTCACCAGCAGGGGCTACAATTAGGATGAGCGGGGAAAATTTCCACGCATTATAGCTCACAAGGGGTGTTTGGGGGAAGAGGGAGATTGAGCGTTCACGTCACAATGGCAACAGTTGTCCGCGGCTGTTTTCGGAAGCAGTTTGGTGGCGGAGCGCTAACGTGACGGAGAGACAAAATAGTGGCGTGCCGGGCCACCGACACGGGGTCGTAATGAGCTCCTAACAGCCGCGGCACACAACACGCCGCGCATCCCAACGAGCTGCGCCCGGCCCCGCGAAAGCGAGGCCGCCTGCCCTGGCGCTCATGCATTTAGCACGGGCAGCACCCGACAGCTTCGCGCCGCGACGCACAGTTCTCAACGACGCGCACGCCTTTATATTGTTACATGAAGGCCTTAGGGGCGTATCTGAGTTCATGAGGTATGGATGTCTTAATAAAAATAAAATAATAAAATAATTATATTTATTCACTCAATGCTACAAACAGTTAAACATCTGTTATTTACCAGTCTGTGCGTCCTATTAACGCTTATTAATATTATTGAGCGCAATATTTAATTACTATCTCCATTTCAATTAAGTCTTTATAACAGCCTTTAAACTTCTCCAATTATTTCCACACGTTTAGTTAAAACTGTCTATTTCCATCGTCCCAAATGTCTTTTCACTCACACACCCAGTAGATCGCTGCAGTCGTCCCTCGCCGCTCCGGAATCACTTAACTGTAGCTTAAGGTCACACGAGACGCCAAACTCTCGGCTCTTAATCGTTCTCCCCTCAGAGGCCCGCATGTAGTATTTATACTTGAGGTACGTGCCGTCTAGAACGTTCTCGGCAACCCAAGATGTTCTGGGAAAAGTAAAGGTGATGACGAAAATCCTGCGTGATAAATGGAGAAATATAAGCTTCTCAGGGTCAACTAGGCGCGAGATGCGATAAGTTCATCGGCGTGTGCGGCAGCGTCCTTTATGATAGGCCGCTAGATTTCTGTAACAGATACGTGGCCACCGGCCTATCGCTCGCCTGTTTATTCAAAACGATCCTTTGAATTGCTACCGCCGCTATCATATAACTGCTGTCCTTCACTTCCACTCGCTAGCGCGGGATGCGAAACAGCGAGCACGTAACAATATGTATAAGCTATTCACGGTAAAGTGAGCACTTTCGGAAGCCCTCTCATTTGAAATAATAGTAAATAAATATATTTTATTATAGCCTTAGACGTTAACTTCCGAATCCAAATATCTACAATGTGTTTATTGCTTACTTGGCAATATTTATTTTCAAATGTGGCGACAGGATAACAAAAAAAGGCTGATTGATAGGAAAAAGTAACTAGGGCNCTTGGCAATATTTATTTTCAAATGTGGCGACAGGATAACAAAAAAAGGCTGATTGATAGGAAAAAGTAACTAGGGCGTGAAAAGTGCTCGTTTTACCATGAACAGCCTAAAAAGTTTTGTACCACCTGTAATTGGTCGCACATGAAGAACGTTCACTGGGACACTACATGAGCATTACAAAAAGACATTCGTCAAGCCAGGCTTGGTATTATGTACTGACAGTGAGTTTCCCATACTTCCTCTTGGGCCGTAAGCAACCTCGTTGACTCAGAAATAACGGTAGTACAAAACGTTTTTTTGAAGTGTGTATTATAGATTATTCGCGGGTCTTAAAACTCTTTGAAACAAACCTGTGAAAAATCACACCATATACGACGTGTTTGGTTGTTTCCTAAATATGTCATGTATCACAACCGTTTTATACTTGAGTTAACATAAAAACCTCCTTTTGGTTAAATTTAACTTTTACTTATATTCTATTCATAAATTATAATATTTCGTCTATAATTAATATGAATAAAACACGGAGAAAATAAATGTATTGGTAATGCCTAGAAAGAAATAGTTCTTAAGCAAAATAATATTGTTACGCGTCGACAGCCGCACGAGGCGCAGACACTATACGCAGACTCGGCTCTGTTGGGGGTGACCAACATCGACCGTCCCCTCCCCCACGCAGACCCGCTCGCGGTCCTGTCACCGGGCGGCCAGGAATGATTGACAGATGACCTGGCTGACGTCACAGCCCCCCCTCCTCCACCCTGCAGGAAAAGCCGACGACTTTAGAGGATACGCAAGAATAATCTGAGAAATAGGACCCTCGCCGCAACGCGAGATTGGGAGCAATTTCTCGGTTACGGCCGACGAGACTATAATCACCGCCGCAGCTGGAGGGTCGCCAGTCTTTGGTAGAAGCCATCTGGCTGAAGACGGTTGCTGGACGAAGTCTGGTGCGGTAAGGGACATCGGTGAAGAGGGCAGACGACGACGGAATATTGCGAGACGACGGCGGACGAGGTTTTTGTGGTGTGAATGGACGAGAGGTCATGATACCCGACGAGTGAAGGCTACTCACTGTGCATGAGGGCTCTCTGAAATCTCTAGAACATTACGGACTGGCGGGACCTGGACTGAACTGAGGTGGGACTGTATGAACACGTGACATGGACTTGATTGTAAATATTGTAACTGTCAAATATGGACACATAATTTGTATANGAGGTGGGACTGTATGAACACGTGACATGGACTTGATTGTAAATATTGTAACTGTCAAATATGGACACATAATTTGTGATTCATAAGGTGATTCAATAGGTTTTGATAAACTGTTTATTGGGACTGATTTTAATTATTTAATTACATTAATTTATTTGAGGTAATTGTAAATTTTAATGGTTAAAATTCATTAATTGTAAACAGTATGTGACAACAATTCATTGTGAGATATTGGGACGAGGGAATTGTGTCTGTAGTTATTGTAAATAAAATTAAGTAATTATAATTAACTCTTTTATTGACTCAAAACCTCCGTCCCTTAAAGAACCTGGTTAACGTTATTGCCTGGTTGAAATTATGGTATAGGGAAATGTATGATAGTGAAATTCTGTTTTTTTAAGATAATTTTGAATATATAAACTTGAAAGATAAACCTAAGAGTGAGAAATTATACTCTCAAGCTCTGTATCGATGCAAATATAGTTTGTTTTTCAGTGATTTTTGTATTTAATTATTAAGTTTCCTGATCTTTCCAGGAAACAGGCTATACATTAATGTTACAAAAGGCTTCGATAACAAAGAAGCAGGTATTTTTCTGCTCAAAAAAGTCGCCGGTGGTATATATCTATCTTTAACAGGAACCGCATTTCATTAACATGTATTTCCCTATACCAAATTCTCAACCAGGCAACAGCCTTAAGCCCACTGACTTTGAGAAATTGTAAATGCTAAACGAATTAAGTTTGACTTCAGAAATTATAAGTGTTCTATGTGTTGTCAAGTTGGAAAATACAGCACGCGGATATGAAGTCACGTTATGCGGGAGTAGAGCCATTTGGAAACGTTTTTCAATTTCTTGTTATCGTCAGAAGCAGTTCGAATAAGGGCTATTCACCTTCGAATATTATGGTGCTATCTTTCATAAAAACGTTTAGTTTTCTTACCACAGACAACACACGTATAGCTTCCAAATAAAGATCCCCCCACACCCACCTTCCCATTTTTTGGGCTGGTCTTGGTTAGTCCGAGGCGCGAATTGTGATTCAACATTACATATTACCAAGATTACCACTAACAGCTTTATTTCGTTGCTCCCTTTTACCGACAACACTTTTATCAATCCTGCTAGTTTATCAGTGACACCATTTGACTTTAGATCCTTAAGAGTTTCTGGGCGTTCTTACTGTCCTTGCCTGTTTACACTTCTGACACTTTCTTATTTCAGCAACCCTCACATGCCCCTTACATTTCAAATTTCCGTTTTTCCTTCCCGGAATAAACTTTTTCACGCCCACCTGGAACTATGCCTCCATAAAAGTAAATAAAAAGCGCCTTCGGAGTCACGCTGGTTTTACGACGTGACACGGAGACCCACAACCGCACACATGTATAAACCCGATTCCAACCAAACAAGTATGCGGTCGAGATACGTTTATTGCCGGTAACACATTGTACTGCAAGTTGGAGAGACACTTATTCTGTACCTCGTCTAGACTCCAGACTCGCCAGCTTCCGCGAATGGCAAATGGCACTCCAAAAATTGGCAGGAATGTTCGAGTTTGAATACATCATATATATATATATATATATATATATATATATATGTGTGTGTGTGTATTCATTTAGGCCAGGATGAGTACACCAAACTTCTAGCCTCATCTTTCCCACCACTAAATTACCAAAATAACCAAATTCGACAATCGTGTCCGTTCAATACGCGGGAAGACGTTGACAGGGGAAAGTTAAATAAGCCTAGCAGCAGCGTAAGAAATATTTAAAGTGCGCGAATGCATCATTTAACTGCTAGTTTCACACAAAAAAATTTCGGTTGGAATCATCAAAAGTGACCAAAAAAAATGTTAAATTTACATTTCCCCAGCGAAACGGGACGTCAGAGTGCGCCAAAGATCAAACAAGCAGTCGCAACGACGCACACGAAGTGTCTGTCTACGCAATAGCGAGTTGCGAAATACGTTAGGAGGGAGGAGGTGTGTTTCCGCTGTTTTTATTCCCCGCTTGGGGCGCTGTCGTCACACGGACAAGTGACAATGGCGTGAAATGTTTCAGGGACTCAATTCTGCTGAAAGGGCCGCAATTAAATACACGTGCTATTTTGTTTACATGCACAGGATTATACTCAAACTCCAGAAATAAACTTTCTTTGTGACGTGAATCGTTATGGCATATGTAGAAAACACAATACGAACTAAAACCTAACGTACTGTTAAGTGTAGCCGCTCCGCATTCTTCACCTTTCGCTTCCCCACGGGGGTGCGAAGAGCAGTGTTTCAAGGACATCACTGGTAACTGAAGAGGGGCGTGCAGTCACAAACACGCCACCACGTGCAGCGATAAGGCATATATAAGCTTGTGCTGCCCCCTTCCTTGGAGGATTAGATGCCTCGGGATAGTAACTGCGCGTATTGTCTTGTCACCACCCCCTCCCCTTTTAGGGCGACTCTGAGTGCGAAAAACCTTCTGGGTCACGCCAACTTGAACTATGTATGCCGCAACGTGCTGTGTTGAGAGTCTGGACACTCGTACGACAATTAGCACCAGGTGTGTGGTACCATAGGAGCTACGAGGGAAGACTGTGACCGGCTGGAATGTGGGAAAGTGGGATTGAATGCATGAGNGTGTGTGGTACCATAGGAGCTACGAGGGAAGACTGTGACCGGCTGGAATGTGGGAAAGTGGGATTGAATGCATGAGTGACAAGACATTAGGAATGATGTTGATGTATGGCAATGGGCATTTTGATAGTGTGTGTAAATGATAGGCGAGGATCAGGTGACTGCAGGTAGTATAAAGACAGATATAAGATGTATTTTATGTATCTCCCACAAACTCGGAAGCGCCCCTGGCGAGTTGTAACAGGAGGTCTATTTTCCTATTTATTAAGGGAGCGCNGTATCTCCCACAAACTCGGAAGCGCCCCTGGCGAGTTGTAACAGGAGGTCTATTTTCCTATTTATTAAGGGAGCGCGACACCCTTGAAAACTGGGCGTTAAAACTAGTTATTTGCAGAATGTCAAAAATGAAAATTGCGTTAAGATCAAACACATTCGTGAATAGTGTAGCCTGATTTGAGATCTGCCATCGCTGGACATTTGGCGGGAAATAACATTCCCTGTGATTGGGATATCAGGGCTGAAACAACCATCCTATGTTTAATATACACGTGATTGTAACAACAAAACAATCGATAGTTAATGACATGATACCACCTTAAGCGATAGGTCGTATTATGTTTTCTACCTCAACATCCATTACAAATTATATCCGTAAGTTATGTACTTAGAAGTGCAGGATAACGCTGTATATGCAGCCAGGGGGGAATATTGATGTTTTCAAGGAAACGATTTGAGCATTCCTCTCAAAACAAAAATAACACCAACTTTNCAGCCAGGGGGGAATATTGATGTTTTCAAGGAAACGATTTGAGCATTCCTCTCAAAACAAAAATAACACCAACTTTCTTACTGTAGGATCGAAATGACTATGTATTTCCTTTATAAAAGCCTCCTATCATTGTCTGAAAGTTCATACTAACTNCTTACTGTAGGATCGAAATGACTATGTATTTCCTTTATAAAAGCCTCCTATCATTGTCTGAAAGTTCATACTAACTACTCAATGCAATACCGAGAATTTTAACTATGTCACGGACGTACGCTAAACCAAATTTGTATAATTAGCTAGTTGCAAAACATTCAAGATACTCTAGTCCTATAACTTATACAAAATGAATGTAAACTTCAAATCAGAAGCTCCACATTGAATTTATTTAAATAAATTCGTTGCCTTTCCCAAATTGCAACAAAAATCGAACCTCATTTTCTTCCCCACCTTACTAACATTGCAATGCAGTGGTCTGAATCTTCGCCTCGTGCAGAAATTGCCACGAAACTACTGAACCGAACCTTTGTGGTTTACATGCGAAGTGACGAAACGGTTGGTTGAATAAACTAGGATTCCTTAATTTCTGAGAATATACAGATAGATAAGGTATATATTTAAATTATTTAGGCCTCCACAGAAACCGAACTCGTGGTAATATGACTGTACGGGAAGTATGCTAATTTCTACGACGCCTGCAGAATCATTCCCGGAAAAATAATTAAGTTTCAAAATAAGTAAATTGTGCAAGAGTTAAGTAATACCGACATAAATTTGAAATGAGTATCCGAATCCACAACACGAATCAAACAAAAACAGGGCAGTTTTTCCACTTGGCGAGTTACTTATTTGACGAGAGTTTGCTACGCTACGAACCAAACCCAAAGTGAAACTCGATTTTCGCGAGCACGGATAATGGGATAAAATTACTAATTTAGCTTGTTTGCGAGCGTTCCACTGTTTCCACAGTAATGATCAGCACTGGGATGGCACAACCTAATTCCACTACAATTAAGGGGGGAATGTTTAACAGCATGAAGCGAAGTTCAGAGGTGGAGAGAAGACTGCGTTATGCACACGGTGTTACCATCGTTACGCAGCACGGCGTGTGAGAGTGGGTCACACCACAGATAACTAAGTGGCGTTGATAATGTACTTATTGTCTTATTCTACCATGCCTAATGGGGCACAGCGTATCCTTCAGTCATATGTAAAATCAAAAATGTACGCGATTCTAATGGCAAGTACTAATGCGTATATCAAATGAAACTGTGTAAATTATAGAAAGTTAATAGGTTTATATAAACCCTATAACGTGTGCTAAAACATCCCACTCCAATGGCCACGCACCAAATTTATCAATACACTTTGAGTTAAACGTTATGGTATAAATATTATCCCCCCCCCCC
>NQII01000858.1:72085-90299 GCA_002778355.1 Clitarchus hookeri | reverse complement strand
CAGCCATACTTTTCTTCATACTTTACTGTACGTACGCCAATTTTTTTAAAGTATTAATTTCAAAATAATTTTACTAGCCGTGAAAAAGCTTATTTGTTGCGGCCGACAAGATAAATGCGTTCCACACATGCTCAATCGAAAGCCATACCCCACCCCCGCATATCCGTCATCATCACTTCACCAGCTCGCGATTTTGCAACCTGTTGCCTCTCCCGGTTATCTGCGCGGTCTACCTCCGGCAAGCCATCTGGTCCGAACTGAATCACAAAAAAATACTAGCGCGGTTCACTCGACAGGGGCAGCCAAATAATCGGCCAGGAGAANTTATCACGGGCTCGCAGCCTGCAGGTGGCTAACGAGATCCCCCGCGGAGGGAGTTCCAGTTTACTCCGAACTGCCCGTCCCACAAGGCCATCGCACAAGCCACGCGCGCACGCGCTACGTAACTAACTGTTTTCACCAGCAGCAGTCCAGCGAACAGGTAACTGCACGAGGGGATGGGTGAGAGAGAGAGAGAGGGGGAATCCCCAGAGAGCTAGGGGGGGGTCCCCCCCCCCACCAATCAACCTGCGGAAGACGGGAAAAGGCTCACAAAGCGAACAACTGACAAACAAGGGAGTTGATTGGGTTTTCCGCTGCAGCTAACGCCTATAACACGCTGTTGTCGCCACTGGCGCTTCGGAGGGAAAAGCGAAAAGGGGTAAGGGACGAAAAGCAACTGGCGTGATTTGCAAAGCTTTCTCTCGCTGCCACCTGGGGAGTTCCTGCGAGCTTGCTGCAGGACGGGAGAATACAGAACACTGCCAGTATTAATTAAAGACGAACGAATACAGTAAGAGCAGGGTTGAGAGATTTAAATCAATACCTTTTTTAATGCAACAAAATCGACCAATAAGTGTCAAGGGACTTCCCCGACATAAACTAGGGCGCACACATACGTGTAATGCTATGTTTATCTACACAGTTCGCGTATTCCCCGGAATGTAAACTCACGACTTAATGTGTTTTCGCCCGGTTGATTAGTGAAAGCGTGAATACAACAAAATGGCTGGAAGAAAAAAAGATGCTGTATGGGTTTATTTTGATGAAAAAAAGTCTGCTTGCGGAAAGTTTAACAAAGCGGTGTGTAAAAATTGTAATAAGGAGTTAATGGGTTTAGTAGCAAGAATGAAAAAACATTTATAAATGTGTGTGGCAGAAAAGGATGGCAATCAGAACATCGACTCAGACGACGTCGGCGGCAGTGCCGCCGCGAGCGCGGATAACTTACTATCTTTTTCATTAACAGTACTATGATTTTTGTTTGTCATACATTTCTATGTAATATGTGGTTATGTGGTGTGATTTATTTTATATCTTACAATATCCGGCAGGATATCACGCCGCTTTCTTTGGCGGTAACGGATACGGCACGTTCGTATCAGATCAGGCCTTGTTGTTGGTAGAAAACTTACAAGGACATTTATTTACAACACATATTATTATAGAGATGTTTGTTTTTATGTCTGTTTTAGGAGTAAACGAAAATGCTTGTGCCTCGGTGTCTTCTGCATCTGCTAATTCCTTACCTAAAGCAAATAGAGAACTGGTTTAGGCCGAAAAAAAACTAGATGACTACGTTGTAAAAACAGATGCCACGCAGAAACATCTTTTGGATTTGCAAGTAGCGAAGTATTTTTATGCAACTAATACCTCATTTCTGCACGCGGAGCACGAAGAGTTCAAGAAATTGATGAGTATGTTAGGCCAGGTTACGTTCCTCCAAATCGATTTGATATTGGTGGCAAGCTGCTCGATGAAATTTTCAAGGACGAACAAAACGAAAGTAGGCCAGATTTAGAAAATAAAACTGTAACCTTGTCGATTGATGGGTGGTCTAACATACGAAACGACCCTATCATTTGCACGTGTCTCAACGAATGATGGTAAAACTGCCCTGGTTGATACCATTGATACGGCAGACCACAGCCACACTGCCAAATACTTAGAAACTGTGGCAAATGAAAGTATACAAAAGGCAGAAAAACTTTTTAACACTAAAGTTAGAAGTGTTGTATCGGATAATGCAGCTAACATGGCAAAAATGCGTAAGCAGCTTCAAACAAACACTGCTGATGATAATGGCGCGGAAGTTAATGTGCCTATAGTTACCTACGGATGTTCTGCGCATATTCTTAACCTATTGGCTAAATATTTAGAAATTCCAGATGCTACAACACATCTTCTGAAAGTTGTCAAGTACTTTAGAAACAATCATTTCGCGCATGCTAAATATTCACTCACCAGGGCGAATAGTTTAGTAATGCCACAAGAAGTAAGATGGAACACAATGTGTGATTCACCAAAGAGCTATGTTAAAAACTGGCCGATTTGGATGCAAATAGCAGATGAAAATAAAGAGGAAATTAGCTCTGACATTAGAAACCTCAAACAAAATATGAGTATTAAAAGAAATGCGGAAGGTCTAATTGCACGACTAGAGCCAATAGCCAAAGCTCTGGACAAGATTCAGAGCGATAAGTGTACCATTTCAGATAGCGTACTTATCTGGAAGGAATTAGTTGACCAACTAGAGGAGGAACTACATAGGATTCAAATGAAGATTGTTATGAAACGTTATCGCCAAGCGATGACACCGGCTCACTATCTAGCTTACATGGTGAATCCAAAACTGCCCCAAGAAAAGTTGTCAAGCGACGAAAGTGATGCAGCCTTACAATTTTTGCGAGAAAGCTATGGAGAGACAGGAACCAGTTTGATGAATAGCATTATTCGTTTGAATGCAAAAGTTGAGCCTTTCACTGGAGTAATAGTTGATGAACAAGTCATACAGAAAACCGCCCCTACTGATTGGTGGTTAGCAATCCACAACTGGAAAAATTTATAACTGAAGCAGAATTACAGATAATAAAGCAACTGCTAAGTGCTGTTGCATCTTCCGCTGGGGTGGAAAGAATATTTTCCACTTTTAATTTGGTGCATACCAAAATAAGAAATAGGTTAGGCACCGAGAAGGCAGCCAAATTAGTTTTCCTGAATGGGAAAAAATAATTATGCAACCAGCCAAACGGATTTTGTCAATTTTAAGTCGTTTATTTTCTTAATTTTTCATTGTTGATTTTTGTTTTAATGTGATTAATATTGATAATTTTAGAAGGACTGCAATGTTGATCCTTTTTTATTTTAAAAATTAAAATATAATTAAAATAAACAAAGAGATGTTTTATTTAATAATAAATGACTTCCAAACGAAAAAAGATGGGAATATAGAAATAAATCAAAAACATCTAATTTAAATAAAAAAATATCTGATTATTTTGATTTTTTTTTTTAATCATGATTTTTATCAACTCGGAGTAAGAGTAAGTTTACATCTGTTTTCCATTAATGAAAGAAGAAAATTTTTTTTCCTAGCGGGAAAACGGTTGCTCTTGACGTTCCCGGGTATGATACGAGTGTTACAGTGAAGTCTGCTAGCCACGCGGATTGCATAGAGAAACGTAAACGACAAGGGTGAAAACATGAATTCCGTATTATGTTCTCTTCAATGCCGTAGTATCCACCCCATCTTCGAATTTTCTTACAAATCTTTGTAATGAAAATGTATGACCAGAAATAAAAATCAGAGTTAGACATGACATAGAGAACTACTTAACGAATTTTTGGAAATTTGTAGGATTTCAATTATACCTGTATTTTCCCATGTGGGATTGAAATTATTACATAATTAGGTAATGTTTGATTACGGTTACATATGTGAAACTAATCATGTAAGAAAAATAAGTGGGATTTCAAAATAACTGTTAAAATGTTTGCTATACCTTGACGAGCTTGGTGTTTGAATATTGACTCCGAAAATTAAGTTATGTAGTAAAATACGTAAATCCAAGATGGCAAGGGTACTTCCCCCTTAAGGAACTAGCCCAGTACACAACGGAGTTCTCTCGTTTTACAAACCCCGCCATACGTAAGTCACAAGTCTAAAGGTTTGCGAGACTGTGCAACTTGCGCAAAGAATTAAATAATGAAAAGACTAATACAAATGTGCATGCAATTCTACGGCTGTAATTATAAACTTCTGAAATCCATGATCGGTTGAGTGTTAAAAAGACACTATCCTCGCGCAGATTTTTATATTCAATTGAAAACTGACTGAAATAATACCGGAGTTGTCACGCGCATGGGTATAACAGGCTTACAACAAAATCGAAGCACATAAGCTGTATGTAACGACTATACCAAATTTCAATAATAGCGAGTAGTTTACTCCAATGATTTGGTTATTTAATTTACATAAGCATTTAGAGTGGGCATGCAAGTGTATTCACTAGAAAAGCAAATCGCAATGNAGTTTACTCCAATGATTTGGTTATTTAATTTACATAAGCATTTAGAGTGGGCATGCAAGTGTATTCACTAGAAAAGCAAATCGCAATGTCTTTAAAAATAAGTTTGAATGGCCTGCCCTAAATGTGACGAGTTTACCGCCCAATTATACCAGCATGNTATAACAGGCTTACAACAAAATCGAAGCACATAAGCTGTATGTAACGACTATACCAAATTTCAATAATAGCGAGTACTTTACTCCAATGATTTGGTTATTTAATTTACATAAGCATTTAGAGTGGGCATGCAAGTGTATTCACTAGAAAAGCAAAACGCAATGTCTTTAAAAATAAGTTTGAATGGCCTGCCCTAAATGTGACGAGTTTACCGCCCAATTATACCAGCATGNACGCAATGTCTTTAAAAATAAGTTTGAATGGCCTGCCCTAAATGTGACGAGTTTACCGCCCAATTATACCAGCATGCTAAAAAAAACATCCTCTTGTAAGTTAACAAAACGTCGCATGCGACATTTTTCCTACCATCAATCTGACCCAATACATATACACGGAAACCGACAAAAAATGATAATCTTTCATACATCAAATGGATGACCATTCAAGGGGAACTATCCCTAACGCGGTCCGTTGCGAACGAACCATCGACATCCCGAATATTAGTTTCGCATACTAACCACGCATGGATGTTACGGCTAGTTGAAAGAAAGAAAAAGCTTAACTCCTTTNCCGAATATTAGTTTCGCATACTAACCACGCATGGATGTTACGGCTAGTTGAAAGAAAGAAAAAGCTTAACTCCTTTGAAGCATAATACACACTCAAATCACTACATACGAGTCGTATCTTCCTGAAATATTTTCCAATGTGCAATACCTCGCTTTTACGTTAGATTGCTGCTCCATTTATTACAAAAACATAAAAAGGGAACAGAAATAAACGTTGAGAACGGAAACCGCTCTAAGGCAGATACGCCAGTAACAGGGCGNAAAAACATAAAAAGGGAACAGAAATAAACGTTGAGAACGGAAACCGCTCTAAGGCAGATACGCCAGTAACAGGGCGACTAAAAATTCCTATACAAAATTACAAAATTCGAGCGGGCCGCTGACGTCTTTGTACGAGTGGAGCTCGCCCGTCCACTCCATATGCATGAGGCGATGAACCGGTCGCTCAAATACAATGAATGCTCTTCACTTCCTCTTCCCCCCGGGGTCACCTTGGTTTATTCTAATAACAGCGGCCGCTCCGCGGAAGAAGCGTTACGCAACACAGACAATGCCGACGGCGCAGGCTTTTCTTCCGTCCCGGGCTTGGGGAAACTTGTATATCCGATACCTGTAGCTCTTAATTCAGTCCACCGCGTTCGCAACAGTAATTTCCCACCCATTCCGCCTCCCTAACATTATTTTATTTGTCGTGGAAAACAGTCTACACCCCTTAAAATACCGCAATTCAAAAGCACACAGAGGCGTCCGTAATTCGGAACCACGTCCTAACCACAAGAAATTTATTAAATTTTCTTAAAAACCGTGAGATATTCAGTACGTCCTTCCATAGTTACAACCCCTCTTCAATTTTTCGAAACGGTACACTCTAAGAAATTATTTGTAAATTTACCATATCAGTGTATACGTACAGTGACAAAGCGCGAATGGTATAAATGATTTTCCATTACATGCATGGTAACGTTCCTACAGTTGTTCAGGAAAGAGTCATATCTGTAGGGAAGTTCCCAACTTTGTATAGTAGAAATGCTAAACATTCCCATATTTTCAGCCTGACATGCACTATTATTTCCATACACTGTATAGGTTAAAAACTTCCATTACAGTTTAGGAAGTTTACAAGAATTTTTTTGCAGTGTAGTCAGAAACCTATCACGAGCCCACATTGATAAAGCTATGCTGAATCGGTATGGACATAACTAGTAGGAATTAAATATCGTAAGTAAATTTGAGAAGCAAAATGTTTACGAAGAAAGTCACGAATCATTTATACCAGTAACACTAGGTCTGGTGAAAAATGTAGATACTGGTCGTTATTTTCTTGCGTAAAGAAAAATGGTGACGTTCGTTCGTTGAGTTGCTAACTGCGCGATTGGTGATGGACAATACTGACTTTTTTGCTAAATCCGGACTCCGGAAATGCTTTCGTATTTTTGTTTTTATTTGCAAGTCTTGTTTGTATGTTTTTAAACATATAAATTATAGTATTAAATAGTAGACATTTACTATGGTGCCATTACTTGTTTTACTGTACCATCATGTTGACTGTGTGTACTGATTCGCTACACAGTGAAGGACGCATATATCCACCGAGAACCAGGAACTAGAAACCAGTACCAGGGTCGGCTCTGGTCAAACAAATAACATTGTGACTGTAATTTGTTTGTTCGGTCGGGTCGGACGCATTCTTCTGCTGCTAGTGCTGTCTGTACTTTGAATTTGACAGTTTCGTTTCAGTCGGTTCGTAAGGAAGTAGTTTGCTATTCTGTTGTACTGGTCGGGAGGGCCTGGTCTTGTCTGNCAGTCGGTTCGTAAGGAAGTAGTTTGCTATTCTGTTGTACTGGTCGGGAGGGCCTGGTCTTGTCTGGCATTGTATAGCATATTGTACAGCATCCGATGCTTGTGTAATATGCGATTGTGCTGGTTGGTAAGTGTTTATAACTATTCTTCATTTACATATTATTTATTATATCTGTTTTCATCAGCGCATAGCAGTGTTCACCTCTTATCATTTCCACACACACCTCACAATGGTAATTTTTCGCCTAACATAACATACTGCGCTCGATGCTCGCATGATTTTTTTAATGCATAGGACAGTTTCATATCTTTTACACACTATTTCTCCGACCCTCTTATTAGGCTGTCAGTGTTTATTTATATTAACACATGCAGGTTTTAATGTAACCCGCAGCTATGTATGTCTTGTTAACAATGCAATTATATATACCTTTATTTTTTCATTCTATTGCTGGTTGTTAAGGGTTACCCATGCTAGTGGTGACTCGGGCTGCCGACCCTTGCGTCGGACCATTGATGTTCGTTTATACTAACATACATGTATTTTACCATTATCCATGACTATGTGCATCGATCATATATCACATCTGTACATATCTTACTTTTTGCATATCGGAGTTTGTTGTAAGTTATTCATGCTGACTTTTATTTACATATATGTTTTTCATATTTATATATCCAGTCTGGGTGACGGAAGAGGGGATCCGAGCTGGTAGACACTTGCACTCTCATGCGACAAGGGTGGTGGTGGAGGTGGTGGGTATTGATGAGTGGGTGCAGGCCGATGTGTGTGTATGTGCTATTTCAGACCCTACACACCTGCGGTTCGGAAATTACAGTTAACTATGCTTATAAGTTGACGGGGGCATGCGTATGTTACGAATTTGGTGAGTATCTTAAATTGCAGTCTTCACATTGTTCGGGATCCACTCAACGAAGTAGCTGATGTTCTTGTTCTGGATGTTCAGCATCTGCTCATCCACCTTCATCACGGACATTTGGTCACGGAAGACTGTAGCAACTGTGAGGTAATGGCCGTGGCATGGATCGCAGGTGGCCATCATGTTCTTGACATCAAACATCTGCTGAATAAACACTGGCACAATAAGGGTATGGTACAATTGGCTACCTCGAGAAAGAGCATTTAGGGCATACATGATCCTGCGATAATTTTACTTGTCTGAGGTGATGTCTATATTATGAATATGGTGACTATTTTAAATGGTTCGGAAATTATAGCTAACTANGGTAATGGCCGTGGCATGGATCGCAGGTGGCCATCATGTTCTTGACATCAAACATCTGCTGAATAAACACTGGCACGGTAAGGGTATGGTACAATTGGCTACCTCGAGAAAGAGCATTTAGGGCATACATGATCCTGCGATAAGTTTACTTGTCTGAGGTGATGTCTATATTATGAATATGGTGACTATTTTAAATGGTTCGGAAATTATAGCTAACTANGTTTACTTGTCTGAGGTGATGTCTATATTATGAATATGGTGACTATTTTAAATGGTTCGGAAATTATAGCTAACTATGCTTATAAGTATGCGATGAGAGCCTCGCGTAGTCAATCGGAGCAGCGACCCTTTCGAGAGCCTCGCGTACCTTATTGCACATTCCGGCTGACACTGCACAATTTTCAGCCAGGTCCATCCACATTGTGCAAACTTGAGCAATGTTACCCGGACTGAGTAAGACATTTTTTAAGGGAAATTCGGAAAATTTTCTGGCAAATTTAACAGTTTTTCCGGTACTGGCTGGCAAAATGGCCGCCGCCGGAGGAGAAAAGGGGAAAATGACGTCATGCAAGATGATTGTCGCGAGTACCCCAGTTCCCATCCCCAATCCCCTGTACCAGAACCTACATTTTATAACTACTGAATCGGTGTCTTAATATTATTCATAACTGTCCTCAAATAAATTCAAGTAAACATATAAACACTAAAAACGCAGTTGATGTAATCAAACAGTTGTAAAGCACACTTCAAACCAATAGGGTACATGAAAACTAAAGGTGGTACAAAAAGTGATGGGGAGGGAAAGATTGGTCGCGGGCTTAATACTCGAAATAAATATCTGCATTATACGACATACACGTTCGCTTTCCAGGACGCCTCATTAAATAACTTTTTTATATAACAACCTACTCACCCTGCTTTTTCTGATGATTTTCGGACACCTCAGAGTCGGACAAATTATCCAGGTCAAAAAATTGTGCAGTGCTNCACCCTGCTTTTTCTGATGATTTTCGGACACCTCAGAGTCGGACAAATTATCCAGGTCAAAAAATTGTGCAGTGCTTTTATATGTATAAAGGATGGTTCTGAAGTCCAGATACAAACTTTATGAAATTGTTCGTTGTGAAAAATGAGATATACAACATAATACATATAGCGCGATAAGTAAGGGAAATACACGCCCTTGAAAATNATTCGTTGTGAAAAATGAGATATACAACATAATACATATAGCGCGATAAGTAAGGGAAATACACGCCCTTGAAAATTGGGAACTAAGAGTAGTTATTTGCAGAATGGCAGAAACTATGTGTGATGAAACAAACTATTTGTGAATAGCATTAGTCTGATTTGATATTTGCCATAGATTAATAATTGTCGTGTTTGTTGTTAGTAAAGTGGCACACCGTAATTTCTTAATGGCAGGTTCTGTGTGTATCGCTATAGTTGCTGTTGCTGAACACACACAAAAGAGCTTTAAATGGCGGAAATATCCTGGAACATGCAACTGGTGCGATATAAAGTCAATTATAATGAGTTTAAGTGTAAAAAAATTAGTATAACAGTTAGCCACTTAGTACAGTAAATAAATGCACAATTCATCACCGGTGACTCTCGCAGCACTGAATGTGTTAAAGCTACCAAGCAGAGTGTCCACTTGCCTGCAGACAAATTTCAGCAACAAAGAGAAATGTTTACTGCTTACGACTGTGAAATGCGTAATATTAAACAGTATTCCTTGTGGTATGTAACACAAAGAATTATAATGCGATTGTGTTAAAGTTAGGTTTGGACAATGTTGAAGACTCAAAGAGGGTGTATTTCTCAATTTGTTCAGTCTGTGCGAGTGAGCGTTGGGACGCATTTTAAGTTGAGTTACAGTCAAAGACAAGAAGTTCTACGTGTCAAGTATATGGTTAAATTGTAACCTATAACTGAAATTGGTTAATTTTTTATTGCGTGCATGAGTGCATTTACGTAACTGCTGTTTTTTTTTGTTTTTTTTTTCTAACACACTCATATTTTTAGCAGGAAGCACATTCTTGACATAGAGTAAAGAGTAGCATCGAAAGAAAAACTTTACTCTGGCACAAAATAGATCACAAACTTGGCAAAAAGGCTGATCCAGCAGTAATCTTTAATTTTCCTGTGTTAATTTACTGATACCTGCGAACTGCAACTGACATATTTAGCGTACATTACTTTGCAAACGCTCAAAAATGGTCAACGCAAGAATACTGTGACTAAGCCGATGGTTCATTTATTTATTGTGACAAAGAGACGCAATGGGCTGAGATAAAGATAGGCCTACCATAGTCTATTCGCGGTTTCTTCACACTTTTTGAATTAAACCTTTGAAAAATCACCCNGAGATAAAGATAGGCCTACCATAGTCTATTCGTGGTTTCTTCACACTTTTTGAATTAAACCTTTGAAAAATCACCCCATGCATGACGTGCTTGGATATTTCCTAAATATGCCGTGTATCACAAGCGTTTTATACATTCGTTAGCATAAATATTCCTTAATTTTTATTTAATAGAACTTATCTGTTATTATATTGTATTATGCCAAATATTATTGCACTGAGTGCGGACGAATACGGTGTGCTGTCCCTTTGGTGCAATTAGTTTTCTTTGTTTGCACGAGGCGGAGAAATATACCGGAAGTAGAACTTGAGGACGACTTCAGAAAGTTGGAAATAACCACGAGAGGACTATAGGAAGAGTTTTCACAAATGCTGCTCANGAACTTGAGGACGACTTCAGAAAGTTGGAAATAACCACGAGAGGACTATAGGAAGAGTTTTCACAAATGCTGCTCAATTACACGGGGGGATAAACGTGGTTCTGTTGACGGCGGCGTGATCAGGATTTTCACAAGTGGGAAACTTGGCGGACGCTGCCTTGGCCGACCGGTTTTCTCTGGAGTTTTCCCCGCCCTTGCATTCCAACGCTACTCCATACTCACCTCATTTAATTTTGTTTCGCCGTAACTCACTTTTCAGACAAAATATTTGAAAATGAGGGCTGTCAGGGCATAGATAATACCTTAAAAGATATTTTCAATTCCGCAATATTTCGCACACATGTGTGTTGCATTTTTGACCGTAATAAAGATTAACTTGGTTTTTATTCTTTTTTCAGTTAAGTATAAGAAAATATACATTAAAATCAGTCCGTTCTGGTTTCAGAAATTCACTAAAGTAGTTCTGTTTGGCAGAACAAAGTTTGAATTTTAGTAATAATTCTTAACAATAAGTTATAAAGAGACACACATAAACACAAGATGACAAGGATACCTCTAACGACCAAAACATTTCTACTCAACAAAAACCATAAGCCCAGCTAAAGGCCTTTACACAACTCAAAACCTTCACTGCTGACTTTAGGTTTCCGTCGCTTTTACGAAATCGCCGATACACAAAATAAACGTAACATCAAAGTTAAGAGTTGACAAACTGTTTTATCTTCGTAAAAACGTGGATATTGTTATGTAAATTATTATATGTCACGCATGAACCTTTTCTGTAGTGTGTTTTTAAAACAAAATGCAGCATTTATATTAAAATTTAAGTTCAAACAAGAATCTCACATTTTTACGTTTAAGTATTTATTCATGTGTGTATTTTTTCTCATAGCATCCATTTCCCATGTCTTATTTAGAAAAGAAGGTATTACAACCAGTATTATTCAATATACCGAAATAAAAATCGCCTTATAGTAAACAGCAGCACATATGCATTCCACCTAACCTCTAGCTGATACTCGGAAAAATGGTTGCTTCACTTTGACTTCAAGTTTCAACATTTCCAAATCGTAAAGTCAACAGTGTGACTTGAACTTTTGGCAGTTACATTGAGTAAAGTTCCATAGGAAACAACATGTCGAGAAGCAAACGTTAAGTCAAAACGTCAAGTCAAATGTTAAAGTTTTCAACAGTGCAACGGCTTTAAAGTCTGCTCAGAGGGTGGTAGGCATTTTGTTGTTTGGTTGCAGGCTGTTTTACGACCACGTTGTTTCGCTCGTTATTTTTAATACCAACATTCTAAAAGTCACGGACAATAAACTAGACGCTCTCGTGTTCCTCCTCTAGTTTATTAGTTCCAATGTGGTACGAATTTTTACTGAATGATTGTTAAGAGACCGTAATTTTGTTTTGCACTTCCAAAAATAGAGTAAGATTTATTGCTACAAATCAGTTTATTACCAAGATACTTTATTTAATACGAATGATGAATAAAATTAACGTTTATTTTAAGTCTTTCAATATACATATCTATATCAAAGTATTCTGAACCATTACATCAATACAAGTTGATTATCCAAGAAATTAGTGTTATCAAATACCTGCACCAAGTGACTTCTACAGAAAATTAGGCGAAATATGCTCCGCGGGAAAACGAGGTCATGTGTATCTTCGGCATGATAGCCGTACATGTGAAGCAGGCATATAGTTTGGCTCACGGAGGAGTGTACTTTTGTTTGACAGTTCCGAAAAGGCAGTTCACAACTGTTTACATGGATACAACGGTGTCCCCCCCCCTCCCAATATAGGTTTTGTTTATATATGCACTCAGCTGACTGTCAACTTGCCCAGCGTGTAAACAGATAATATTTTTCCATAGAGTGGGGAGGGAGAAGGAGAGAGACAGAAAGAGAGGGAGAAAGAGAGAGAGAATATATATATATATATGAGCGGTTCTTTTAACATCTAGGTCTTCAAAGCCGATGAGGGTTAAGTGAGCAGAGCCGAAATGCAAGGGCGGGGAAAACGGCAGTTCCCCAAGAAAACCCGGCTATCAGCGGCATCGTCCGGCACGATTCCCACAAGCCAAATTTCTGGAGCGACCCCACCAGGAATGGAACCCGGTTTACGTAGGGGAGAGGCGAGTATTCTAACCACTACACC
This sequence comes from Clitarchus hookeri, assembly GCA_002778355.1. Taxonomy (NCBI): domain Eukaryota; kingdom Metazoa; phylum Arthropoda; class Insecta; order Phasmatodea; family Phasmatidae; genus Clitarchus; species Clitarchus hookeri. The sequence goes on along the minus strand of NQII01000858.1, from coordinate 77,267 downwards.
ACCACGGCCCCTATTTTTCCAGGGTATTGATATTGGAAAGGGCTTATTAAAATCCCCCGGTGTTACGCCTGAAAGCTTAACAGGGGACGGCTTACAAACTAATTTATGGTCTAACTTAAATTAACATCCATGCCTTACCTGGGATTCGAACCCATAACCTCCCGCACCACAGACCGGCGGCGCACCAACCGACTGCGCCACGAGAGTTCGGCTTTTCCATGGGAATAACTATACAAAAGACAACTTTCAGGAATGTAAAAATAAAAAAAAGAGTGGAGTGGTTGGTGCAGGAGGTCAAGGTAGGCAGACAGACCTGGAGGTGCATCATCTCGAAGACGACGAGCGCGTAGTTGACGAAGAGGGTGCGGCCGCGGATGACGGCCAGGTTGGGGAAGAGGCGGCCAACGGAGCGCAGGCCGTTGACGCGGTACAGCAGCAAGTAGTCGGTGATCTCGCGCAGCTCCGGGAACGTGACGTTCTCGAGGCTCGCCTCGTCCGTGCGGTCCATCAGCAGGATCTGCACGAAGCCCTCGACCACGCGGCAGCCGCGCAGCCGCTCGAAGGCCGCCACGTCATTGCGCACGTCCACGCTCTGGCACACTGCACACACACACACACACCAGCCCGTCAGCACCTCCTCACACTGCTCGCCACGATAACATTAACTTTACTCATGCTACGAACAAAACGACTTTTCTTATGGGACAGTTTGGCATGGGGAAAATTTCCGTCGCTAGGTACGAAGTCTTCCAAAGCGAGTCACCTTTAATTAAAATTTTAAGCTACGTGAATAATAAAAAGAAAGATATTACTAAGGTACGTAGTTATCTGTTTGATTTATAATTATTGCAACTATTTTAGTTTTTTAACTTAGAAAATAGAGAAAATCCGGTACACAAGCGACTCTAGCGCTCACCTAGTGGCGAAAAATTTTAGTTGCCAAAATAAAAGCATTGAGCTTCCCAACTTGAGTAGAATAAACATTATACACACTTATAAAGCCCTTTTCACGGCGAAGTGAGCACTTTACAAACCTTGTAAAAAATATCACTGCCCCTACGGGAGCACAGACTGGCCCCGCAGGTAACGAAGGAAGGAAAGTAGTTCATTGTCTTAAAGTTAAATTAAAACTACTGGGAAAACATTTGTACATACTGAAATTATTTATTTTGCTTTCTGTTTTTTTTAACGAATATAGGTGTAAGAATTAGTAAATTTGTAAAATATTAACTTTTATAATAATTTTCACAGTTTCACTTGACGGACTCGTGAATAGTGACCAGGCCCATGGCAATGTTAAATTTGCATATGTTGGAAGAACACATAATGTGCGTATAAGTAGATCTTATGCAGTCGTTTCAGAAGTGCTCAGTTTACCGCCAACAGCTTGTACCAGTCAATAATCCCGTTTATTTTATTTATTTACTATTTCAGTGCCGACCAGCATATCAAGCCTTTAAAACAGTGGTTCTCAAATTGTGATGCGCGGACCACTGCTGGCCCGTGGCTTGGTCCTAGTTTCCACGAAATAAATTTTACGATTAATTTTATTAATTTATTTAAACTTCTTAGCATTAATATTTTATGATCAAATGCCTAACTTTTACTCTGGTAATTTATTCTAATGAGTAGTTAAATCATTATGCCTACTCTTTGTTGAACGAAAAAGAAGGCGTTAAAAGTGGGCCACTCTTTGGTATAGTTCATTTCATATAAAAAGGCCACATTCTGACAGTCAGTGAGTGGCAAATTGATGTATTCAAAACAAACNTATAGTTCATTTCATATAAAAAGGCCACATTCTGACAGTCAGTGAGTGGCAAATTGATGTATTCAAAACAAACAACGTGTCATTTACAAAATCCTTTATCAGCTGATGCAGGAACGAACAAAAGTTAATATGACGTTGGCTATTCTGAGTGCACTGNCATTTACAAAATCCTTTATCAGCTGATGCAGGAACGAACAAAAGTTAATATGACGTTGGCTATTCTGAGTGCACTGTCAACGCACATTAGACCAGCCGAAAAGAAAGAGTTCCAAGGTTAACTAATACATTATATTTTATGTGGTCATAAAACAGCGGTTTTTAGTGTTACAAAAAACTTCTTGATAAAGTAGTAATGTATAGGTGTTCAAAATGAAATGCACAATAAAACGATCCGTATCCAAATGTAACGAAACACAGAAACCTTTTTCACGTTTCCCAAATCTCCAACCATGTGCTGCCATCTTGTGAGGTACAGGCGCGCCATCTGTTACGACACGCCCTTCCACACTATCTGTTATCCATATCGCGAACTACACCCAGAAACATGTTATAGTTTTGTTGTTTAAAATAACGTATTTACATGCATATACAAATGGGTTTATTTTCTCGGGATCTCTGTATAATTTTTAAAGTAACATATATTTCGTGTACAGAGTTTACGAACGACCCTACACACGTCCACCAAGCTCCGTTTACGAATGCAGCTCCACACGTAGCAGCAACTCCTGGATGCGCTGACTCGCAGCATCAAAGCCTATACTTGACACACCAGTTGATGGCGAATGAACACATAAACGAAAAGGCGCGGCGATCGGCAACTGTCAAGAATGTGGCCTTCTTATATGGTACACAGTATATACAGCCTACACCTAGTGGTCTGTTACGTCGATAATTTGCATCCAACGGTCCATGGTATAGGGTAGCTTGAGAACACTGCTGTAAAAGAAGGCATTATAACAAATAGCAACATATAAATAGAGACCAAAACAAGTTACTGACAAATTGTATACATTAACAATAATAATAATAATAATAGACAAAAAAATATACAATAATAAATAATAATTATTATTATTATTATGGTAAACAGAGCCTTATCTCACTGTGACAAATTGGGAGGGTTCGTATTAAATCCCACCNTATTATTATTATTATTATGGTAAACAGAGCCTTATCTCACTGTGACAAATTGGGAGGGTTCGTATTAAATCCCACCTGCTGAAGTACTACAAGAAGAGGTTAGAATGACCAGTGGAGATATTTTGAAAACTAAATGAACTAAATTATGTTCTAATATATGTTGGCATCCTTGCCATGTACCAAATGTTTCTACGCTATTCGGACACAAATACTAAACTGGTTTGAACAAAAGCAAATGAGGCAGCTGATATTTTTACTACCCTCACACTGGTCAAATAAACCCGCTACTGCAGTACAGATGGAAAAATACACGCAATAAAAAATAACTTCCACCGCAGCTGGTCGGAACTGAACCCTGCGACCTTTACAGCACGGATTCAGGCAGACCTCTTCTTGGCCAAAAAAATCGAGCGAGCTACCCATTAAGATAGAGAGGGCTGCCTCTATGACCGAGGGCGCTAACGCGTAACCTTGCGAACAAGGGGTCCCGGGTTCGAAACTCTAGTAAACTTTGAATGTGTATTTCGGTTAGCTTTGTATGCAAGCCACTCCCCGGGCCAATGCGCCCAACCACATAAAGCGGAGAGTGTGGAGATAAAACGATTTAAAACGAAAGAAATGGAGACGACANGCGGAGAGTGTGGAGATAAAACGATTTAAAACGAAAGAAATGGAGACGACAGGTAAGGTAAGGTGCGGTATAAACGTGTCAAACTAATGTGAAAAAGAAAACTATGTCATTATACCCACCAACTTCCATGTACATTTACATGTATGTACTTATTGCTGTAGTTTCCAAACTAGCTAAAGCCGGGATTGTCCTCTTTGCTGTCAAACAATGAAAATTGTACGTTTTAGAGGTTAGATGAAAATTACATTGCATGTGTCGCACATCAAAATCACATTACACCATAATATTAATCTAATCAGCCACGCTATCATTTTATGGTTGTACAAAGACGGTATTTGTACGAGAACTCGTCGGGAGTGACTTAAAATATAAAAACAATTTGGTTTTTTTTCCTCCAACTATAAAAAGATAATAAAAACACATATTGTATGAGTTACGAGTCTCGTTACAAAACTTTTGGTAAAGGCGAAAAAAAGAAACTTTATATAAAAGTTCTTATGGCACCAAGTGTAGTACCTGTTTTAAATTGTCTCCTTTCCTAGAAAATTCTCCGCCGTTAACAGACGTCTGGGAGTACCGCTGAGATCTTGTTTCCATTTACGAACTGGTTCCTTGGAACACAATGGGCCGAAAAAAGTGATGCCCAACATTATTCTCTCCCAAAGAGAGAAAAAACTATATAATCCGTTTGTGGAAATTTCTTCACGTGTTTTGTCTGGCGGTTGTGGAAGACAGTTTATCGCTCTCCGATGTGTTCAAATGCACTTCATATATGGGTCGGCAAATGTTTTAGTCAAACATTTACTGCTGAGTGTACCAGTGTACCAAGCAACGAGTATTAAAAGTTATTTTTTTTTATTTCCGTATGTTTCAATAAACTTACGCAGTTGCTTGATAAATTAAAAAGGGCTAACCTAAACAATAATGTAAACACAAATGGATTTTAAAAAAAAATAACATATCGAATTCTTTGGCTAGATTCCTAGGAATCACGACAAAACTACTGTTAACAATAACTTATGTCTTATATTAGGTTCAGGATTTTTCCAACTAACTTAAGTCCGAACGAAAAAAAAAAATAATTACTACACAGGCATGTAAATCAGTTGCCTCACTCGTTCAGTAGTCACATAATTTGTTAGAGAAAGAGTAACTCTCGCCGAATGGATCAAGAACGTAAACTAAGATAATTAATAGTTACGTAATTATGTGTAAACACTGTTGCTTTTACTTTTCTGATAAGAGAGAAGCGGGTTTATTTAATGCATCCGCTTTTCTGCCATTAGACTGGTTGGGTGCGGCTGAAATGCTACACTAATAAATTTGCATATGATAATGAGCCCGGGATTAGAAGCAGAAACCTCACAATAATAAAGAAAATCCCTTGGCGACTTCCATCCACGAGGGCCGCCATTAGAAACTTTTAGAAAACTGGTGTACAAATTATTATCTATTGCGTTACTCAGCAGTATAAATAATGTCGAATTTGAGAACAATATTTTTACATTTTGCAGTTAGTGTCCGGAAAACGGAGGGGATAAAAAACAAGTGCTAGAATTATGTTGCAATATATACGTTTAAACAATATGACGTAACTACGTAAGTGGAACATAAATAACCATAACATTTAATTTCAAAAA
>NQII01000858.1:0-42730 GCA_002778355.1 Clitarchus hookeri | reverse complement strand
GACAGGGGCCGCGCCCGCAGGCGGGTACGCTCTGTTCCAGACGCCAGGTGTGCAGTGCCGTCGGCAGGGAGGGTTCAACCACTCCGGGGCGGCCTCACCACTGCACACCTGCCCCTGACGTCACGTGTCTCGTACGCCGATCTAGCGCGCTCTCTCTCACTCACACACACACACAAAACAAAATTTCACTTTTCTTTCAGTAAATAAAATAACGGACTACAAATTTTAAGCTGTTTCATTTTCACTTCTTGTAGCTTCAAAAATCATTCGTCGTGTATTTTCCACGGGAATTTTAAATACCGTAAGTGGGGGTGACTTTGTGACACATAAAATAGTGTTTAAATACCCCACAATTTAGTTGAGTGTTTCAGATATTCAGCGGTGCCAATTTAACCACTGAACATTTGAAACTACCTATATGAAATGACAAAAAAATGCACACACTATGGCAGGTTCAACATCCGCCGGATGAAGAGTTTCAAGGCGGGATCTGCAAGTGCCCCTTCTCCCCTGGGGGGCATGGTAACGGAGCAATGGAATGCGCTCGTGAGAGAAACTGGAGCACTACGAGAAAACCAATCGGCCAACAGCAACATCTGCCAAGTTTCCCTTAATGCGAAAATTCGGGGGGAATCGAACCCGGCCCACCTTTGTGGAAGGCTAGTGTTCTAGACACGTCACCACGCAGCAGATTTTACATTTTGTTTTTCATAATACCGCCCGTAAGAACTTAATACCACCACACAAGCATCGCCTGCTCTCAACTATAGGCTATTCACGGTAAAGTGAGCGTTTTTGAAAGCTCTCTCATTTGGAATAATAGTCAATAGATATATTTCATTTTAGCCTTTGACATTAACTTCCGAGAGCGGCGGAATATGTACACAATGTTTATTACTTACATGGCAATATTTATTTAAAAAGGTGGTTAAAGGATTTTTACAAAAATGCTGACAGGAAAACGTAACTAGAACCTCAGAAGTGCTCGCTTTACCGTGAGCAACCTATATCCACGGTTTATTTTCCTCGGTAGCAACTGGTAAATTGCGCATATCTGTTCCAATGACAAGGAGACAGTTATTGTCAATCGTCGCAGAAGCTACACACCGACCGAGATGGATTTTTCAAGCGTCTGATCGGTACTACATAACCTCCACGTAATTTATGTCGATTCTTTGACGTCACCGAAGTTCTGAATACAGTGCCGACCACAAAAACGCTTTCCACCTCTAGGGATATAGGTAGCATGCAGTGCTTCCATCGTGCAGAACGGCAAATGCGAGCTTCATTCAGTAACCCGTATCATTTCCTGGTCTTCGGCGAATTAAGAGCAATCGCCTATATTTATTTCGCGTGTAACCGGTTAGCTTTCTTTTTTTATAGATGCAGTAGGCTGAAATAAAAAAGTTTCTATGTTCGAGGGCTCAAAGTTAACGTTGTGAAAGTATTATCTTTAGTCGTCTGAAATGCACAATCTCCCGTCTCTACCCGCTCCCAGGATTAACACGTTCAGTATACGTTTAGCAATGTCATTTTTTTAAAGGCTGATTGCAAACACGCCGCGCAGTAGCGATGACCTGTGTTCCAGTATCAACTACTTTTCTATCAATAGCCCTATGAAAAACATGGATAGCATTTGAGGTCAGATCACGATTTATATAAGTAAACTATTCGATATGTTTTTTTTTTTCACTTCTGTAACCTAGAGTATATTCAAGTTTGTCAAAGCATTTTATTCATATAAAAGGGTGCGTCTGTTGAAACATTCAAATGTAAACAGACACTTTTCTTCCTGCTGGCCATGAGACTTTCAAGTTGCAGCTGGCGATGTGCAAGAGAATCTCGGGGGCATGCGCAGAAGACGAACGAGTGCACTTTTCTTTGCAGTTCTGAAAGTAGTCGTGCGCATAGTTATTCACACGGCAAAATATTTTCTGCTGACATACTGGACGGGTTGGCAGTCGGCTGAAAATGTTATTGTAATCATCATGTGTTGCAGGACGAGGAGGAAGGGGGAGACACCGCTGTAGCCACGGAAACAGCGTATGCAGGACTACCTTCAAAAATTTCACAGAAGGTGACGCGTTTGTGAGATATATTATACGCCAGGGCTATTCAATTAGTTTTCCCATCGGGTCAGTAACAAATATGTACAATGTTGTGGCCCACTTATACATTACCAGTTTACATGTAGATTTAGTACACTTTTATTACAAGTTTTACGCTAGTGATAGTAACAGCCGACGTTACATTAGGTAACTGTATTCAAATTTTATAGTAAAAAACATTACTGATATAACATTTTGTCCAAATGCCAGTCTGGCGGGCCGCTATTCTAGCAACCCTGCTACTAAAGGTCGTTCAAGATAAAGTGACCGCTTTTGAAATCAACCTCAAAAAAGTTACTGCATATATTTTAACAGGCGCACTGAATGGCATGCGCCCGGTAAAGTTGGTAACGATGGAGGGAGAGTAGTTCCATGTCATAACGTCGAATTTAAAGTGTTAGATAAACATTTCTGATTGCTTAAGTGATTTCCATCGCTTNATTTTATAGTAAAAAACATTACTGATATAACATTTTGTCCAAATGCCAGTCTGGCGGGCCGCTATTCTAGCAACCCTGCTACTAAAGGTCGTTCAAGATAAAGTTACCGCTTTTGAAATCAACCTCAAAAAAGTTACTGCATATATTTTAACAGGCGCACTGAATGGCATGCGCCCGGTAAAGTTGGTAACGATGGAGGGAAAGTAGTTCCATGTCATAACGTCGAATTTAAAGTGTTAGATAAACATTTCTGATTGCTTAAGTGATTTCCATCGCTTTCTGTTTTTTACGCTTCTAAATGTAATAACTAGCATATTTGTCAAATATTCACTTTACTAACAATTCCTTAGTTTCACTTGGCCGACGCGCATGAATAAAATGGCGAGGCCTATGCCAGTGTTAATCTTCCATAAGGCGGGAGAATACACAACGTGCATAAAAGATGTCAAGCAGGGTTTTCAAAAGTGCTAAATTTACCGCGAACAGCCTATAGCTATGTTTAGTGTAAGGGAGGGGCACAGTTTCGAAGGTCCCGAGAGGTGTCTCGAGAGAATAACGACCATGGTGGAAAAAAGAGGTGTGCGGGCGTAGAAAGCAGTGGAGGACGCACACCTGTCCCTGGTGGCGGCTGGGCAGCGGAACAAAGGCCGCGCAAGGGCGACACCTGTCCACGCGCCGACGAACCCCACCAAGGTCGGCGCACTGACCTGCCGCGCAGCTACGGCCCGCCGAGCCTTGCGTCGTCCCCTTCCCACTGCACCAGCAGGAGCGACCACGCCGCTAACTACTTTGCACTACAGATGGGCGTTATTTAACGTAACGGTTATAATAAACTGTTACAATTTAATAACGTGTCACACGAGTAACACGTTACATTGTTTATACCGTTATTTTTGGAACGTCTTGGATTGCTTCGTTTAAACCGACGCTTGATTACGGCGCCTGTGTAAAAGTTATTTTTTTGGAACGTCTCGGCTGGCAACTGTGCGCATTCGTAGAACTTATTTTTTGGAACGTCTGGGTTTGCAACTGTGCGCATGAGCGAACGTTATTTTTTGGAACGCCAAGCTTAGGAAGAGTGACCAACGAAATCCTTATTTCCCGGAACGTCGGGACAGGCGACAAAGGTTTCACAGTAACATGTTACAAACATAACATGTTACTGGAATATGATACTTACTTGGAACTGGAACGATGGAACACTACATGTAAGTAACTGTTTGGCCCATCCCTACTGCGCACGTCGTCACGTCTGTGCGAAGAGCACAAGGCGACGAGTCAGAGTCTCCTCCTATTAGCCAAATAACTCCGCGACAAGAGATACATAAAAAGGAGTGGAGGAAGCGAACATGGATTCAGACCCTTATGATACGTTAAGTCCTAAGACGACAACGTAACCAGCCAAACCAACTCACGACCGGCAGGCATAGCAGTTGTATCATAGCTTGTTTTTTAATAGGGGCCGCGGTAGTTGAGAGGTTAGTCTGCTCGCCTCCCACAAAGGCGAACCTGGTTCAATTCCCGGCCGGGTCACTCCCGGATTTCCGCATGTAAGAATCCTGCCGGAAGATGCCGCTGGTCGGCGGGTTTTCTCGGGGATACGGACCAATTAGTTTGCTGTACATGGGTATGTATTTCACTTCGGCTGGTACAGCCGCAAAAGCAAGTATGTTGTAATGCTTTAGCGGTTAGTTATTTAAGAGGCGTCCGTTAGAAGTTAGTTACATCCCTTCTCCCCTTACACCTTCTAAACGGGTATATTTTGCTTACCCGGACGAGCGGTCCAGCGCAATATTGTCAAGGGAGGTGGTGATGAACGAGGCATCAACCTAGCATGACCAGTTTCAACGTCAGATAGGCTATTCACGGTAAAGTGAGCTCTTTTGAAAACTCTCTCAATTGGAATGATAGCCAATAAATATGTTTAATTTTAGCCTTAGGAGTTAACTAAGTGCGGTGGAATATACACACTGTGTTTATTACTTACATGGCAATATTAATTTCGAAAAAGGCGATTAGAGGATAAAAAATGGCGGAAAGGAAAAAGTAATTAGGGCCTTAAAAGTGCTCACTTTACCGTGAACAGCCTATACTCTATGATACTACACGACTAAAAATGCCAGGAATATAGTAAAAATTTGACTGAGATCCCGACACCACCTGGCCATCCTGACGCGACATAGAACGTTCTGTAGACAGACGCTCTTTGGACCGATGAATAGTGAACACGATACGGCTGGCTAGTAATGAACGGCGAGGCTCTTCATGGCGTGCGAGCGCAGTACAACTGTACGGTGTACTTGCGATGCTCCCTCCCACACGCACACTGGAGACACGGTGTGGAGATGGGACAGGTTTGGTGAACATCTTACTTCTGTTGTATTACGTTCAGAACGATGTAGTAAGTAAAACATCTGCTATGACAGAACATGCCATTATTCTTTTCCGAATACTGTAGGTAAACTAGGGAATTATGTTCAGTTCGTGTTTAATTAATAATAACACCTATGTATATTCTGTCACGAATATGGCTTCACCCAGAGTAAAAGTCCCGCGCTCTAGAAACGTATCTCTACAAGTGTGTCCTTAAAAGACAACGAATCACAGATCACATGTGTTATTGTTTAATGTCTCGTCTACAGTGGGTTCTACAAGACGGAAAACGGTGCTTGAAAAATCTGAAGAGGGGGGTAGTGGGGGAGTCATAATGAAATTCGCCTGAAGTGACTTCGTAACAACGCTGGAAACCGAAATCAGGATGGATGAACCGGAAATTGAACACAGGTTGTCCCGGATGAGAGTCGAGTATGTTAACACTGCGCCGCCTCACGTTAATATTGTATTTATAGGTAGTATTAATGTACAAAAAAATGACGCGCACAAGAACTGAACAAATCTCCACCAGAAATGCGAAAACCGCTTGGGAATGAAACACCTTTCCCGATGTGCAGCAGATTGGAACTGGCTCCGCGACCTCTCCAATGGGAGTCGGACAGTAAACTAAAGCCCCTGTCACACTGTCAAATGTTTCCGTCAAACTGCATCCATTAAGTTTAGTCAAATAAAGTTTAACAGTTATGACGTCATTGAAACGTCATAAACGCCGCCATTTTGTCTGAGAAAGTTCCAAGGAAAGTTTCATGGTGGCACATGGGCTTAAGATAAAAAAAAACAGTGAGTGGCAAGGACGTAGGTCGTTGCTCCTGCAGAGGAGGTAGAGGGGTACGACTGAAGCTAGTGCGGGCTGCAGGTGGTCGCCGCAGCTGACGGTCGGCGCCACCTGGGAGGCCGCGTCGCTTCCTGCCCGCACGTGGCGCCCACGTGGGGCCGAACACCTCCACGCCTACACTCACAACTCACCTCCTCCTCCTCCTTACTTCTGTATTTTACCCCACGCCCATATAGTACACACTCGACTCGCATTCTCGAGGCTACACAGTTCTCCCGGCTCAGCCACCCTCATTGTGTTTTTTTTTATACAGTTCTGAAAGCTGTCCTGTTTACAGCGGAATGTAAATGCGGATCTTAAATAACTTATTTCCTCCAGTTTAAATCTGAGTGATTTCGTACTACTAGAAAATACATATACTATCACGTCGAATGTGCTGGTCGAATCTATTGCATCCTAATTGGCATCAGCACACAGACAGACTGACCTTCATGCCACTATGGAGTGACACGGAACATTGACATAGCAATAACATAGTAACATGAGAGTATATTATTACGTGCCGGTGTTTGCATCGCCCTAGCGAGCGAAGTGTGTGGNTAACATGAGAGTATATTATTACGTGCCGGTGTTTGCATCGCCCTAGCGAGCGAAGTGTGTGGAGGACAGAGTAGTGATACGATATCGGCCGACGAGTTACAAATGAATGTTTGATTGACAGGCGAGCAATAATCCTACAAGGTTTTAAGTTATGAAGGTATTCCGTCGCGATAACCCTTTGGCGGCTCACGCGCTCCTGACCTTGTGAAGATAGAATTTCTGCGTTTATCTGAAGAATTTTTAGGTTTACTGACCTTGTTTCTCTCAGCGTGACTCGGGATGCGTTGAACCTTAGATGGGCAGGGCGCCTGATATATTAGAGCGACCAGCCTCCGAGCCGGGAGTTAATGAGTTTATGAGAGTCGGGAGTCTGGGCGATTATGCGACGTTCCAAGCGATGGACGATGAGCTAGAAGAACAACGAGTAGTGACCAGCAGCGGGATGAAAATCTGCGACTGCGAGCACCAGAGCAGTGAAGGGTGCGACTGGCAGGATGGACTATTGGACTGGATGCGAGAGTGAAATACATTGCAAATGATGGCAACAGACTGAACGCGTTTTAATGATGAGTGTAAGTTAATTGACTATAACCAAACAGAGACATTAAGAAGGACGTTAATTAGAGTTGAAATATACATTAAATATTGCGCTCACTAAAAAATAAAAGCTGTGAGAATATATTAAAAATCAAATTCAGTTATTTTATTTTTATTGAAACCTCCATCTCTAACGAACTCAGATATGCCCGTCAGGCGTCTTGTAACAAAATTCTTGTATATCTCTCACGAACTCAGATATGCCCGTCAGGCGTCTTGTAACAATATTCTTGTATCTGCAGAGAGACACTGGCATATTTTACTCGACTAACCATTTAATTGCGTTTGTTCTGAAGTTGTTTATCTCAAACAGCAGAGTTAACTGCTTTAAAACATTTTTGACTAGTTTTTGAAGAACAATTAAATTAAGAAAAAAATACTACCTCTAATACAAATATACATGGCACATAATGACAGGGAAAACTACTTTAGGAGCAATTATTTTGGGCAAGCAAACCTATTTACGAGAAACTATTTGAGGAGAAACAAATCTATATCAAGCGACTTTAGGTAACGAAATTTTAAACAAGTCACGAAAAATAACCCCAGGACAAATGATTGTAAGATAACCGTGGAATTCTTGCGTGTCGCCGTCTAGTTGACGTCTACTTCAAGACGAACAGGCCGACGGAATTCGTGCTTATCTGTCGTGACTTGGTCGCTCCGAGTCCGCGACCTTCATGGAAGATATCGCCTGTTATTTACGACTTCCGACTGACTTGCTGCTGGCTCAAGTGTTGTGGAAACACTTCGCCAGACGTCCGACAGACTTTTACTCCACGAGAAACGTGAAAGATGACGGCCTGGCACTGCAGCCACAGACGCGTGTCGAGGAACACTTCGTTTGACTCTGACCACGAAGCATGTCAAGATTAATCACGTGCTGTTTGCCGCTTGAAACAATGTCAGCTAGCTGCAATACTTATAAGCAGTTTCCCTTTGCATATGGAATGACGCCCAGTGTATTTGCCTGCTCACAACAAGGCCATCAATGCAGCTGCGTCAAGTTCATCGCGACACGTAACTTTTTATTTAACTATATAGGCACAGATGCGCTGCCAGTTACTCCCGTATCCCAAAATAATACGTCTGACACAATGCAAATCGTCAAAAGACATTAAAAATACATATCGCGGAAACAGAGAGGAAGTGATGACTGGAAGTATATGCAACACTTGTGCATGTAGCATTTATGGCCCAAGCCTAGCGAATATCTTATTCTTAGTCTCACTAGCCTAGCTATAGCCCTCTACTGCTGAAATGGTAACCAGCTAAACAGGCTTGTGTACGAAACAAATTTGACTCCATGTTGAAGTCAAGATCACAACATTTCTTCAAGTCCCTTTTTCAGGGTTGCCACCCTTTTCCAAATTTGAAAATTCCCTGATATTCGTATAAAAATTATTTTTTCTCCCTGAACTTTTAATACATGTATTTTTGTATTACGCCGACTCCTTCACATTGCAGCACACTTTTAACATCAAAATTCTGATCTTACGACATACTGCACCTAAACAAAACACACAACATATATCGCACAGAAAAACTAAACCTTTTGCCCACGACGAGTAAAACTTTTTTTATACAGTTATGGCAGTACACTCAGAATGAAAATATAGTCTGGTTGGAAATTTAAAAAAAAAAAAACCTCTACACGGCAATTGTATTTATTAATGATGAAAACAATCTATTGGAAAAACATTTTCACATTGACCAAAAAGTAATTAGTAAATCGTTAGACCATATAGTTAACTGCAACATAAACTGGGTGAAAGCAGCATGTCACAAGCCAACCATATTTCAATATGTCCTACCAAAGCAACCATGTAATGTTTAAACATGTGTCAGATAACAGCATATATTGTTCAGAAATTTTGTTTCTCCATTGCATACACATATTTCTATATGTTCATGAATAATCAATGATAGAACAGCNTATTGTTCAGAAATTTTGTTTCTCCATTGCATACACATATTTCTATATGTTCATGAATAATCAATGATAGAACAGCCAGATAGAGCTTGCATATCACATAATTCTATGCTTTCAACTGATGTGTTCAAAATTACCTCACATTGTTTGATTTCCCCGACAACTTTCAAATTCCCTGACATTTCCCTGTTTTCCAGACCAGTGACAACCATACTTTTCCTACCACCGGAACTCGTTATCCCCAAAAAATTCACGCTAGTTTTTCCCACAATATTCAACTAACACTGGAACATACAGTTGTAGCAAGTTGCTTCACTAAAATAAAGTTACAAGCAAACATCGAATCTTCTTTCAAACTTTAAATGCGTGGATATTTCATTTCACAAATCAGATAGGTTAAGAGGGCGTGGGGCATTATTTAATAATAAACACGATAATTAAAATGTACAGGTTTCTGGCAGTTGGTATTTGAAATCCAAGAAAAGGCAATNTTATTTAATAATAAACACGATAATTAAAATGTACAGGTTTCTGGCAGTTGGTATTTGAAATCCAAGAAAAGGCAATTCCGGACAGCAATTTTTGCCAACTTTAAGAGCAAATATTTTGCTATAGTGATGTGTTCCTGACGATAAATTTCTTCCACCATAAAAATGTAATATTTACGGCGCAAGGTGATATGCTAAAATAATCCATCATTCTGATAAAATATTTATTTCACAAGTTCGCAAACATTATTATTTCGGGTTTCCTAGTTTTTTAGTACCGTCTTTCAAATATCCGTAAACTTCAGCTAACAAATTCAGCATTAAATTATGTAGGGAGCACTCTCAAGCTTATCGCGCACGCATCGCAGCACAATCTGAGAACATTAATTTTTTTAGAAGTGTTTAGTGCGTGCCAGGCAGATCCAAGGCACCCCAAGGCCCAGTATTTTTTTTTTTTGACACCTGCCCGCAAAGATAGACCGGCCGTGAGGAGAGTCGTAATTGGCGTGCGGCGGCGCAGTGTCGCGCGGAAGTGGCGCCTCTGGCGGCGATGGCGCGAACCAGCTTCCCGCGCAGCGCAGGTGAATGACACGGTACTGACAGACCGCTCTCGCGGCAGTACAACCACCTCTTCTCCAGGAAGTTGCGTGCACGCAACGCGCTCCTGGTACCCCATGTATGACATGATTCGTTGTTTCCTAAATATGTCATATATATATTACAAGCGTTTATATACTTGTGTTAGCATAAAGTTGTATGATTTTTGGTTAAATGGAACTCTTGCTTATATTTTATCTGTGCATTATGATATTTCGTTTATATTTAATATAAATATAAACACGGAGAAAATAGGTGTGTTGGTAATGCCCAGTAAGAAATAGTTCTTATGCAAAATATTATTACACTGAGCGCGTACGAATGTGATGCATCGTCCCTTTGGCGTAATTTTTCAGATTTGGTTAACCTTAGTTTGCATGGAGCGGATGAATATCCTGGAAGTAGAAATTAAGCAGGGCTTCAGAAAAGTTGGAAGTAACTGTGAATGGAGTATACCGTTATNATGAATATCCTGGAAGTAGAAATTAAGCAGGGCTTCAGAAAAGTTGGAAGTAACTGTGAATGGAGTATACCGTTATTCCCATGGCAAAACATTTTCTGTTGACATACTGGGCAGGTTGACAGTCAGCTGAGTGTTTTTATGTAAACAACGACAACGGCGGAAGATGCTGCTGCAGCCATAGAAACAACTGTCAAAAAATTGCACTCGTCCGTGAGACAGACTACACCAACGCGCATACGAGAGAGAGGGAACGAGGTGGTNCTGACCAGAACCTCACAGCTGCGAAAGCAAACTGCTATTTTATTTTTTTGTCTTAATACAAAAAACCAAGAGGAACAGGTCCGTTTGTACGAGTGAAACTGGCTTCTTGGAACAAGACATTCAACTAGTATGCAGATTTCGTTGCGCCGCGTAAGAGTAGATCGCCCCAAATATTTGAGACCGGAAAGAATCTGCGACAAAGTTGAGAGCAGTCATTTATCCCACCTTTGTATCAAGCAACTATGTTTTTAGACACAGCAGTGAGAAAACGCTATACTTTTACTGGCGATGTTACGAGGACTATGCCGNTCAAGCAACTATGTTTTTAGACACAGCAGTGAGAAAACGCTATACTTTTACTGGCGATGTTACGAGGACTATGCCGCCTGTAACAAGTTACATTCTCATATCGCCTGCAACGTGTGTTCGTCTGTGCCCAAACTAATTTCTCACAAAAACTTATCAAAAACACCGCAGTTCAAGATGCAAGCAGACGGCAGGCAGACGNTGTGCCCAAACTAATTTCTCACAAAAACTTATCAAAAACACCGCAGTTCAAGATGCAAGCAGACGGCAGGCAGACGCCCTACAAAGAAATGAGCGAAAAATGGGTGAAAAAAAAGGAGGGCGTAATTCGGTGCATTGTAAGGATTGCAGTAGTTTTCAAATGGATTTAGGATAAGAAATTCGTGGGGGGTGGGGGATACGGCAATCACCAAAACTCATCACCCTCCCCCATCACCACACCTCCCAAAAAAAAGTTTATACTATGTGTGCTAATAAATGTCCGAGATACGCTGGTGGAATTTTATTATTCAGTTTAAAAATAAAAACACGTGACACCAATTTTAGGAATATACTTCGAAAACTACTACTCACTTGCATATGATGCAATTTTCTTCCTCCGGGACTGGGGTTGATTTGGTGTAGCTAAAGCAAGTCTAAAAATCCGCCCCAAACTATTTGCTATACTGCAACGTGTGTTTCCAACGAACTGAAACCATTCCAACGGACAGTTCCTTAACAGACTTTAAAGAGTTTCTCTTTCAAGGATGGAACCAGGCAGTCCCTTTGAAGCTATGATGCTTAGTAATGGGATTCATGACTGAGTCTGACACGCTCATGCATTGCAAAATAGCGCATGCTGTTCCATTTGTTTCGCGCCGTTATACAGATATGCGACGCCGATATAAAAGTGTAGCGGCGCAGTGCACGTCTAGCCAATGAGCAATTCAGGACGTTTCCCGGAGAACTTTTACCGCAACAACAAGAAACTAATTGTAAATATAGTTTCCTGAATTAGGTAGATCATAATAATAGCTCTAACTGCATGTACAAGAAATTTGTAATAATGTTTATCGATTTTTAATAATTGATTTTATTCACATCCATTTCAGACATGAAAGTAAATATTTGTATAACTGAAATAACATAGATAACATCAACCATTAAAAATACTTTTATTTTTACCATTGCTATGAATATATTTTTACATACTGTCATAGTAATTATTACGACTGCACTACTTGGAGGTTTTCTTGCAAAATCTGCGGCAACCAAAACGAAAATACGCTTAAATGGTTATTAAAGAAAGACCTAACTACATGATTTCATTAAAAATTTTAATGAGTAAATAATTTCCATAAATAACAGCACGAGAAGACCACATTACATGACTCGGAAATTTAACATACAGTTGGCTATAATCCTCCCATAATCACAAAGCACCGTCGGCTTGTCTGCATATGCGTGGCCTTGCCAAAAGGCGCAATACTTAGATGACGTGCAGAAGTGAACTAGGGACGTCCCTGCAGTAAACAGTAACAAATGCGTTTTATTCCCTCCGGTTACCGAGCTAGTTCAAAGCGGCGAAGAGGTTAGATATGCAATGGTTCACGCATACCCCAATATACAAGAAGGGCCGCGATGACTGTGCGGTTAGACTGCTCGTCTCCCACCACGGCGAACCGGGTTCAATCCCCGGCCGGGTCACTCCCGGATTTTCACAAGTGGGAGACATGACGGGCGTTGCCGTTGGCCGGAGGGTTTCCTCGGGGTACTCACGTCGTTCCCCTGCCCGCCGCAGTTGCGATTCGCCGCTGCTCCACCCTCTCGCTTCACTTCACCCTGACCGGCGCGCTCAGTAATTCGCCCCGCCATTCACAAGATTTCACTTCTCTCCGTGGAAGTGGACGCGTGTCGGGTAGAGCCGGGGACGCCTGGCGGCGACGGGACAAGGCCGGCTGCCGTGACCCGCGGGTCTCCCGTGCGACACGCAACGCGGCGACTGGGGGCACGCACACGATGGCGTGGGATAGGGCGGCACGCGGCGCCCTTCGCACACGCAACTGCCTCGCCACGGACAACGCGTCTTCGCCGAGGTAAGGGTTATTCTACGCAGGTTGGGAAGCTCAATGCTTTTAGTTTGGCAACTAAAAATTTTCGCCACTAAATAAGAGCAAGTGTCGTATATGTGCCTGATGTAATATGCATCTAACATATTTCAAACAAACCAATTTACATCAAATGCTGCAGTATCTCTTGTTTGAAAAATTAGGAATCGGGCAATTGTTTATCGATATATGACAAAAAATATTTTTATTGATGAGGTGCTATCTTATAAGATGGCGGGAAAAAGTTGCTTTGTATATACGCAGTTGATAGTTGCGATATCTACTGCCAGCATGCAGAGTTAAGTTGGAATATATTACATGTTTACGACGATACAGTATTTGAAGGTAAAATTTTTTAAAGTCCGCCATTTTGAAAATAAGTGTCTGTAATACACATAAAAAACCAATTTACATCAAATGCCGCTGTTCTTCTTGATTACCAAGTTTGGTAGGAATCGGTAATTTTTTTTTACTGAGATATAACAACTGTATTTGTTCATGTGGCGCTATCTTACAGAATCGCTGACAAAAGTGACTATATGTTGGCATTTAGGGCATTTCACATGAAGTAGACAGCGAAAAAAAAGTGAGGTTGTGAAATTCGATCATATTCGGCCTAATAGTACTTCTGGTAGGTATGAATGTGAACACACAATATTTTTTTTGTATGATGTTTATTTGGCAAGTTATAGGCTTCTAAAAATTGTCGTAATTGAAATTAGAACTTTTTGAAAGTAGCTTTTCGAATTTAACAAATTTACAATAAAATATTAAACATAGCGACTTATATCGAAGATGTACTGTTCTTTTGAACTGTAAAATAAAATTAGAAAAAAAAAAACATTTTTCATGTACAAAACCGGGAGTAAACATTTCAAACCAGAATTTTGGTCACTTCAACCGATTTTTTGAAAAAAAAAAAAAAAATTATTTCAAAATATAGCTTAAAGTATATTAAAAATACACTAGAATATTCAAAATTGGATCTGCATTAGTTTAGGAGTTAGGTGGATTAATGTACATACGCGTTGCAATGGGCGTGATATCTGGCGCTTGCTTAGGTCGGCTGGTTTGCGCGATATTGCATTAAAACTCGCAGTGTTATTATTATTTTATCCCGTTTAAGAGTATTTAAGCTCTTACAATAATGTGGGGTAAGTAATATTCAAATTAATAAAATATTATAAAGAACAAAAACATTATTAGGAAGCAGTAGAAAAATAATTATGTAATAGCGAAACGTGACTAGTAGCGCCATCTCTTAACAGCGAGAAGTGCCTACTACTTATTCTTCAAATAGAATCAAAGCTATGTACAAGAAAGAGAGAGAAATATGACGCCAAGCGGTTTCGTATTTTCCGTAATTTTTTTAGTGTTGCTCTAACCTCTCAGCGACTTGTGCACATTCTAAGATAGTTATTATTTTATAATGGCGCCGTACGGTGATCTATGTTTTAATCCATTTCGCTTGGTCTTCATCGAAAGTTTAAAAATTTAAGGAACATTTCTGAATGTTTAGCTCAAAAGTGGGGTTTTTCACTAGATGTTTATGTATGTGCATTCTGTAGGAAACGACTTTTAAATGAAACACCTCCAGTAGCTAATGAAGATATTATGCAGTGCAGTCAAACATCGAGCGATTCTTCGCAAAACACCCACGATGAACCGTTCATTCCCGAAGATAAGTTTAAACATAATTCAACCCAAACCGACACAACCGTAGAAAGCCAAGACATTTTGAAGCAGCTAAAGGAGAAATTTAATGATCCGTCTACTTCTACTTCTATGAAGACTATGATATTGACTATAGCACCTACGTCATGGAGTGAAAATAAACTTGCAGAAGAATTTGAAACATCCAAGCGACAAGCGAGAAAAGCAAAGCAACTTGTCGATCAATTCGGTATCTTGTCATCTCCAAACCCACGCGGTGGCCGTAAACTACCAGCCGAGACCGAAAACTTGGTGAAATGTTTTTATCTACGAGAAGACATTAGCCGAATAATGCCTCTTAAAAAAGATTTTATATCCGTTAAATTAGATGATGGAAAAAGAACGCACATACAAAAACAGTTTCTGCTGTGCAACATTGATGAACTTTATCAGAGGTTCAAAGATGAATATCCGAACGTCCAGGTAGGCTTAACAAAGTTTTTTACTCTAAGACCCAAACAATGTATTCTCGCAGGCGACTCTGGAACACGTATGGTATGTGTTTGTACTTAACCATCAAAACGTAAAGCTGATGTTGAATGGAGGAGATATTGCCAATCTTACAGCTGGAACTGCCATGCAACTTTCATCTTATAAGGATTGCCTTCGCAAGATGATGTGTCCCAATCCAACACCAACGTGTCATTTAATGACTACAAAGACAACACCAAATGAACGCTGTGATTCTAGTCCTGGCTCAAGTGCAATTCGAGAGCATTTAAAAATCATATTTGATAACAATCAAGTGACAGACGTGCAGTTTGAAAAATGGGTTGGCACAGTCCGCTTCATGATATCTACTCAACTATTGTCTTCTGATAATTTTGTAGACGACTTATGCGACGCTTTGGACTATTTCAAACCTCATACTTACAGAGGAACAGGTGTTTTATTTTAAAACTCTTAAGGAGACTATCAATGAAGGTCAAATTCTCGTACAATGTGATTTTGCAGAAAATTATAGTTTTGTTGTCCAAGATGCTGCTGAATCTTTTCATTGGAATAACGAACAGGCAACACTTATAACGTCTGTTTTTATTATAGAGATGGCAGTGAAGTAAAGCACGGCAGCATTGTTATGATTTCGGATGACTTAAAACATGATACAGCCACCTTCTACGCTTTCCAAAACGTACTACACAAGCATTTTTTTTAGAAAAATCAATAGTTGTATCTAAAATTATATATATAACCGACGGGGCTTCACAACATTTTAAAAATAGATTCAACTTTGTGAATATATTTTATTACAGAGAAGATTTTAATGCACATGCAGAGATACATTTTCATGCAACGTCTCACGGAAAGGGGCCATGCGATGGTCTAGGGGGGAACCTCAAACGTTTAGCTACGCGTGCAAGTCTACAGTTACCTTCAAGTGGAGCAATTGTTATACCAATGCAATTATACGAATGGGCAAAATTATTGCCATTTACTACTGCTCCAAAGACGATATTCAACGTCAGAGAATGTTTTTGCAACCCCGGTTTGCATCTGCAATCACCATTCCAGGAACTAAAAAGTTGCACGCCTTTATTCCAACAACCGGAGGCCTTCTTGTAAAAAGGACCAGTTCTAGCATAGATTCCCGTTGTATAGTTGTAAAAATTACAAAATAAAATAGTTCTTCCGTTGTTACAATGTTGTTTCATTATGTTATAATTATGATATCACAGTAGTTATACAAAGTATGTTTTTTCGCACAAACCAGCCGACCTAAGCAAGCNATCACAGTAGTTATACAAAGTATGTTTTTTTCACGCAAACCAGCCGACGTAAGCAAGCGCCAGATATCACGCCCATTGCGACGCGTATGTACATTAATCCATCTTACTCCTAAACTAATGCAGATCCCATTTCGATATAATAATGCCTAAGTCTTACATCGAAAACTTAAAATAATTCATGTTTAACAAAACCACTAAATTTACTACAAGGCGACATAAATTTAGATTGTAAAAAATCCATATTCAGCTAATTCACTTCCTGTGTCCACGATTGAGGACACGTTACATATGAAGGATTATGGTTGGCACTGTACAACACGGCATCCGTGGCCTGTGTTTTGAACATCGTTCTCATGAGTAATATAATTTGTTGAAGTTTCTGCCCCTCTAATTTGCGAATGTTAATACTGACATCAACAAACACACGGCACATTCACTGGTTGCGAGAAGCACATACAGAGCACGTTAAAAAATCAAACGATTGCAACACTTGACCTAATAAATTAATTCGGTATTGAACGACTTGAACAAAGCAACACACAGTATAACTTCATTTTTTTATTTACAACAAAATCTCCTAATTCCGAGCCGCCATACCTTATTACTTCTTTTTGGCCTACTTTCCGAAGGAAAGCAAAGCTTACAAGACCACTTTCCTGCCTGGGTGTTTTTGAACGCGTTAATAGAATTTCACCAAACGCAGTAAACATATGGTACTATGTAAGTACACCTGACACATAGTTTTCAACCACGCCGGGCACTTACTTTAAAAATGGCGGCCATTGTAAAATTTAGGGTGATATGTCATGTCGGGAACCATTCAACCGATTTAAACCAAATTTTGCATGACAGCGCAAGTTGCATGTATTGAATTCAGAGGCGAATACTGTTGGTCCACCATTTTGTAAGATAGTACCACATGAAAAAATAAACCTTTTTCATTATATCTCAAAATTTATTCAACCAATGTTCGCCAAATTTGGCACGTAAGTAGTACTATGGTAAGTCAGGTAGATGTAAGCAATTAAATTTCATTAGGCACTTACTTTCAAAATGGCGGCCATGCAAATATTTTAGGTTGGTATAACAACCATACTGTTTGACCAAGTACAACCAAATTTTGAACACTGACGGAATATATCACAAGCATCATATAAAAAACAACTACTTTTGTCTGCCATTTTTCAAGATAGTGTTACATGAATTAATAACATTTTTGTATAATATCTCGGGAAACAATGGACAGATTGCTAACAAATTTAGAAAACTAGTAGTACTGCAGCAGTTGATATGTACAGATATGCTTCAAGAATGTCAGACACTTATTTCAAAAATGGCGGCCGTCTAGCTATTTTTGCATAGTATGCTATATATTCGAAACCATGTAATCAATTCCAACTTAACATTGTATGTTGAGAGTATAAATAACAAACATAAAATGTGTCCACACAGAGCCTCTTTTGACCTCCATTTTGTAAGATAATGCCAGACGAATAAATAAAGTTTTAATGTTAAATATCGCAAAACAATTGACCAAATCTTATTAGATTTGGAAAACAAGTAGTACTGCGACAGATTATTTAAACTACTTGTTTTAAATGTGCCAGAAACTTATTTTTAAAATAGTGTACATTTAGCTATTTTAACTGTCAATCTATATTGTCGAAACCACAATCATTTCCAACTTATCTTTATTTGCTGGCAGTAGATATTACAACTATCAACTCTATCTACACCGAGCATCTTTTGTCCGCCAATTTGCAAGATAGCATCGTACGAATAAACAATACACCGATTGATATCCAATTTGACAAACAAGTACTTCTGAGGCAGATGATGTGAAGTGGTATGTTTTTAGCATGGCACACACTTATTTTCAAAATGGGGGTCAAATAGAAATTTTAAGCTTAGAATGCTGTATTGTTGCAACCATGTAATCAATTCCAACTTAACTTTGGATGCTGGCAATAGATATTACAACTATCAACCGTATCTACACGGAGCATATTTTGTCCTCCATTTTGTACGAGTGTGCTATGTTAATAAATAAATAAAGTTTTTAAGTTATGTCTCGGGAAACAAGTGACCGATACCTATCAAATTTGACAAACAAATAGTACTGCAACAGGTGGTGTAAATTGATATGTTTTAAGTAGGCAAGGCACATATTTTCAAAACGGTGGTCATAAAAAAATTTAGCTCATTATATTTTATCTACGAAACAAATTCCAAATTAAATTTGTATGCTTGCAGTACCTTTTACAACCATAAAATTTGTCTACGCAGAGCCATTTTGCAGCCAATTTGTAAGATAGGCCCAAAATTAAATAATAATGTTTTTATCTCATCTCGGGAAACAATCAACCCATTCTTACAAGATTTGGCGAAGATGATGTACTGTGGTAGGCCATATTAATGAATGTATTTTTTAAGTTTGACACGCTAATTTTCAGAATAGCGGCTATAAAATCACTTTTGTTTTGTTCTATATCTACGAAACCATGTAATCTATTTCATCTTAGCATTGTATATTGGCAGTATACAATCATGGAATGTGCTACTACATTACATTTTTGTCCTCTATTTATGAATATCGCCACACGAAAATTATGGATATGTTATGCCATATCTCGAGGAGCAGTCAACCGATTCTCACTAAATGTTACACTGGAACATTTCAACTAATTTGTACCTAATTGTGCAGACCATAAATGCTACGGACGGCAATGTAAACTTTCGTGATTTAAATGGGTCAGACAACGAAGTTCATGAAGCCGCCATGGCTTCATGAATAATTTAGGTAAGTTTGCCACATATATTAAACAATTTAACCAAAATTTGTATGTAGAAAGTATACATTAGAAGCGTCGTGTACAGAGCCTCTATTTGGCAATTTTGTATGATAGCTTCAAATAAGAAAATAGTGTTTTCTATGCCATATCTCAGGGACCAAACAACAGATTTCCACCAAATTCTTCACACAAGTAGCGCTACGGTAGGCCATGTAAACTTACATGTTTTAGGTTGCTTAGTCACTTTCAAAATGATGGCCCTGTGAATATTTTAGGTTAGTAAACCCTACCATTAGAAACATTAGAATGATTAATTCCGAAGTTTATACTCCGAGTCTAGCGGATCGCACGCTAGCTTTTGGTAAGAGATTTTCTGGGTTAGAGTCCCACTACTGTTGCATATTTTTCTGGTTTCATTTCTAATGATATTGCTTTCAAATATAAGTTGAGTCCTACCTACCAACCCAGCTTTTAAGAACTTATTTAAAAATTAATTGCACCCATGTAAGGAAAGTGGGTTTATTAGTTATATCAGTAACGTCTTGTTTTTTATTTACAACAAAATCGCCAAATTCTGAGCTTGAAGCAACACTATTCTTAAAACAAATGAATGCCTTGTTTTCCCTTTTAGGCCCTAATTAACATGATTTTTACCATTGGAAAAAAATAGAAGCAAAAAGTTATACCATAACCTTACTTCCGTAGAATTCAATTTTTGTGGAGAATAATATTATTACATATAAAATATTACCAAATATACCAATTCAAAGAAAACAATTTTGGTTTATTCTAGATGTTATTTTAATTGTTAAAAAATATTAGTATAGGTTTTTTAAATTTGAATTTTACGAGATATGTACATTGTATTTCCGCATTTTATTGGTTGAAAAACGCGTTTCAGAATGTACTAAAACAGCCCTTTTTTTTCATCCTGATTCATCAGTTCTTACCATTACGTGTTTCGTGTTTTTTTCTTTTGCTTCCGTGACGAATTATAGACATAAATGTTTTGAAAGTAGGTGCCGAAATAATAATATTTCATTTTAATGTGAAAGTAAGGAGAAAATTAGGAGCAATTTTTACTGTATTCGCTTGACGGTATAAAGTAACATAAAAATTATATCAAATAACTCATAAGAATGTTACATTACTTACTTCTTTTGGTGTTTATTTCTACATACAGTTCACAACTACGCCGATGTGTTTCTTTAACGAAAAGCGCTACTATGAGTAACATAACCGTAGGAAAGATCTCAACTGTATTTGGGAGTGTAATGTTTAGGGCAAATAATAGGTAAGAAGGGGTTCTGATGGAGAAGTAGTAAACAAGCGGTAAGTGGAAGGATTACGGCAATTAAGACAGGTTTTCTTCGTTGCTCGTCGTGGCCGTTAGCTGCATGTGGGTAGCTAGCCAATGGACAAAGACGCGTCTCCTCTTCGAATGTCCCCTCTCTCGAACAAGCTTAGAGCCATACGAGGTTCCGGAGCGATTCGGCTTGATCTACTTCCGTAGACTGGAATTAAAACTATTAATTATTTACATAGCTTTAACCGAACACCAAAACAATGCGAAAAATCTGTTTTACATGTTTACAGCTTGATCGTCGGCGTCCATGTGAGTCACTCATCATACTCGTGGACGTAAACTTAGGCGCAACCAATTTGTACAGAAGAAAGAAAAAATTAGCATTAAAATTAATTGTCGAACTGTATCTACGGGGTAATTGAACATTTGGCAAGTTGCATATTATGTAGCCTACTATGGCAGTTTATATAAACTACGCAGTTAATTATTAAACATTAGCTACAAGTTACATACGTTGGTAACTTGTTTTTGCACACGCCTACGTATAAGATTTCTCTAGAACAATTTTTTTTATTGCGTGCTATTTTTCAAGCACGGTTATGCGAGTGTTGATTACGGTTCCTTCAGGGTTCTCACCCAAGTCGGTTTGATAAATGCGCTCCAGAGCCGATGTATTGATTATTGACTCAGTCATTAGGCCGGGCGTAATTTGCCCCCTGTGGTGCACCCCGAACATTAACGGCTCGTGTTCAACCTACTTGCAACATAAATTTCATACCGGTTTTTTTTCCTTTACGATCCTTCGTTCATCGTTAGTAGCGTCATTCTCCTTGTAAATTACTAATATAATTAAGTCGTGCCTTTTGTTATCAGGTTTTTTACTCTTAAACAGACACTACTGAAACCGCGCATCTGTTCTGCTTTCACCTTTATTCCTCCGAAAATTTAATCACCTGGCGATATGCATCTATCTACCTTTCATCGCGTTCTCTCTTGCCCCTAAAAATTTCTTACATTTTATTACCCTACAATATGAAATACTGACAAAAACGCCAGTACAAAATCTTAAAGAACAAGCGTAGTTGGCATGTGACAATGTGCACTGTATAATGTGTGTAACAATCTCGCCACGTTTTAACACAACACAGCAACACAGAGCAGGCAAAAACAAAAAAATACTGGACTAAGTCTCCACGTTTTCCAAGGTAAAGCTGTTTGTAATGACTGCCGTACAAATGGACAAACAGAAATTTTCTTTCTCAACTGTTTAATTACTGGCGACTATGTGTATAATCTATTCGCGGTTTCTTCAAACTTTTTGAAACAAACCTTTAATAAATCACGCCATGTACATGTTTGCTTCTTTCCTAAATACGATTTGTATCAAAAGCTTTTTATATTTCTATCAACATAAAGTATCTTATTTTTGGTTCAATTGAACTTTCACTTATATTCGACATATAAATGATGGTATTTCATTTATAATTAATATGAATAAAGACAGGGAAAAAATTGGTGTGTTGGTAATACCTAGTAAGAAATAGTTCTAATGCAAAATATTATTACCCTGAGTGCGTACGAATGCGGTGCGTTATCCCTTCGGTGTAATTTTACTAGACTCGGTTAAGCTTAGTTTGCAAAAGCGAAGGAATATCGTGGAAGCAGAACTTAAGAAAAGTTGTAAGTAACCGCGAATACTATAGTAGTTCCTACTATAGTAGGGGGCGGTATCTGCTCCAGACAGGGCGACTTGACGCTGGTCGCCCGGCAGTGACGGAGTACATAATCTACGGATGGCGGGCATGCGGAGCCTTCTCGGCTGGCGCCCCCACCGCGAGGCAGCACAACTAAATTATCGCGCATTTCGGCGACGCAGCAGATAAGGACGTAGAGAAGGGGGCGACGCCAGCAGATAAACATGCCCCTGGGACCGCTCGGCTCCCAGAACAAACATGACCTGAGGCCTCGTCTGGGTGTCTGTCGACAGCACAGAGAGAGAGCGCGCGCGCGGGTGGAGACAGCTGTCCGCACACTCGATACCAACAGACGCATGCAATCGCCGTAAAGAAGTGTCCCATGAACAAGGCAGCTCGTCTCGTCTTACCAGTGGGCGAATAAGGAGAAAAATAAAACAAGACAGTGACAGGGGAATTCAACCAGAAGCTCTCGTAAACATACAAACTGTCATTGTTCTCGGTAGCATTCTTACAGAATTGCATAACGTAAGCGTAAATACGAGTACAACTTGATATACACGCTAAATGTAAAACGTCAATTCGTGGATAACATAAAGCTAGATTTAACACTAAAATAAAATTAGGCAACATGACCATTACAAAGTGGTTACTCTATCCCTCATGTATATTGTACATACAATATATATTTTAACTTTTCTTTAACGAAGGTCACTTTTTCGATTGGTCCTGGTAGCATAGATTATACTGCCCGTTCCGGTCAATACGAATCCATAGTAATTAACAAATCGCAAACATTGATGAAACATTTGTAGGGAATATAGTTCTGATACGGTGCAGTAACGCCACAAATTGCGTGTGATGCANTTATTCCTCCGAAAATTTAATCACCTGGCGATATGCATCTATCTACCTTTCATCGCGTTCTCTCTTGCCCCTAAAATTTTCTTACATTTTATTACCCTACCGTATGAAATACTGACAAAAACGCAAGTACAAAATTTTAAAGAACAAGCGTGGTTGGCATGTGACAATGTGCACTGTATAATGTGTGTAACAATCTCGCCACGTTTTAACACAACACAGCAACACAGNACAATGTGCACTGTATAATGTGTGTAACAATCTCGCCACGTTTTAACACAACACAGCAACACAGAGCAGGCAAAAAAAAAAAAACTACTGGACTAAGTCTCCACGTTTTCCAAGGTGAAGCTGTTTGTAATGACTGCCGTACAAATGGACAAACGGAAGTTTTCTTTCTCAACTGTTTAATTACTGGCGACTATGTGTATAATCTATTCGCGGTTTCTTCAAACTTTTTGAAACAAACCTTTGAAAAATCACGCCATGTACGACATGTTTGCTTCTTTCCTAAATATGCTTTGTATCAAAAGCTTTTTATATTTCTATCAACATGAAGTATCTTATTTGTGGTTAAATTGAACTTTCACTTATACTCGACATATAAATTATGGTATTTCATTTATAATTAATATGAATAAAGAAAGGGAAAAAATTGGTGTGTTGGTAATGCCCAGTAAGAAATAGTTCTTATGCAAAATATTATTACCCTGAGTGCGCACGAATGCGGTGCGTTATCCCTTCGGTGTAAATTTACTAGGCTCGGTTAAGCTTAGTTTGCATAAAGCGAAGGAATATCGTGGAAGCAGAACTTAAGAAAAGTTGTAAGTAACCGCGAATACTATAGTAGTTCCTACTATAGTAGGGGGCGGTATCTGCTCCAGACAGGGCGACTTGACGCTGGTCGCCCGGCAGTGACGGAGTACATAATCTACGGATGGCGGGCATGCGGAGCCTTCTCGGCTGGCGCCCCCACCGCGAGGCAGCACAACTAAATTATCGCGCATTTCGGCTACGCAGCAGATAAGGACGTAGGGAAGGGGGCGACGCCAGCAGATAAACATGCCCCTGGGACCGCTCGGCTCCCAGAACAAACATGACCTGAGGCCTCGTCTGGGTGTCTGTCGACAGCACAGAGAGAGAAAGCGCGCGCGCGGGTGGAGACAGCTGTCCGTACACTCGATACCAACAGACGCATGCAATCGCCGTAAAGAAGTGTCCCATGAACAAGGCAGCTCGTCTCGTCTTACCAGTGGGCGAATAAGGAGAAAAATAAAACAAGGGAGGGGGATCCAACTTGAGAGTGACAGGGGAATTCAACCAGAAGCTCTCGTAAACATACAAACTGTCATTGTTCTCGGTAGCATTCTTACAGAATTACATAACGTAAGTGTAAATACAACGAGTACAACTTGATAGACACGCCAAATGTAAAACGTCAATTCATGGATAACATAAAGCTAGATTTAACACTAAAATAAAATTAGGCAATTTGACCATTACAAAGTGGTTACTCTATCCCTCATGTATATTGTACATACTATATATTTTAACTTTTCTTTAACGAAGGTCACTTTTTCGATTGGTCCTGGTAGCATAGATTATACTGCCCGTTCCGGTCAATACGAATCCATAGTAATGAACAAATCGCAAACATTGATGAAACATTTGTAGGGAATATAGTTCTGATACGGTGCAGTAACGCCACAAATTGCGTGTGATGCAATGGCAAGACTCTGGACCTCACAGTACAGTAATTTCACGCGTAATGCTTGTGTAGCTTTGCAGGCAACAGTGCGAACTATTTGAAGGAAGGCACGACCATAAATACTTGGCGCAATTAATACATCGACCTTCAGTCGTGCTCACCAAGAAGCACGTACAGCAATGGGACACTGAAACGTACACTCACAGTGGTGTCATCTGCCGTCTGACACGTATAAACTCTGCAGTTTTACACAAGATCTGCTGTTGGATAAATAATGCACGCGCACCAGGCGTTGAGTTATGTTAACGACATCCCTGACGAGTGGCAAGCTGTTTGAAATAGAAATCCCAAAGTATCGTGTTCATTTCGCAATACCTCTCAGATTTCTTCCAGAGTCTACAACACTGTACATGGACAGATTTTTTTGAGGTGGCTTTCTTCGTGATTATGAGTATTTCATCTGGACGGCGTTTTTTTTTTTACTCGCGTTACAGGATGTTTTATTATTTATAGTCTTAACCCGGAAAAAGTCTTAACTGTAAATTATTAAAAGAACTGTCTTATGAGCCTTGGTCGAACTAAAATTATTAATGAATAATGGTTCCAGAAAATTCACATAACGTTCAAGGATTATCGAGGGGTATGGTCAATATGCAATTCCAGGGGAATAAAGGGGAAAATGGCCGCCATTGGCGAGGAATGGCAGAGCAGGTGGTTTCCGCGTGACGTCATCTAAGATGACCGCCGTAGTACCGCAGTCAGCAGCCAGGTTCGCGTGAATCGGTAATTTCCTATCACTTAAAATATATGCATACATATCATATCTGTATAATTTTACATATGATATATGTATAACTTTTTCCAAGAAATATTTTGTCTACAGATTCACTGATATTTTGCACGTGAAATTAATTACTGGATGTATTTTAATTACTGCCAGAATTATTACCACCATTAATTATAATAATTGGACTTGATTTCCTTGTAGTGTTGAACCTCCGACTGTCAGAACAAGATTGGTTGAGAAGGGTGGAAGGCGATGAGGGAGGGGGGGTTGTGTACCGAGTCGTGCGAAACAAAGCTGTAGCGGCGGCCAGCCGGGTGTCGTAGTGGGTTGAGTGGCCGCGGGCAAGGCCGGCCGGACACGGGGGCTCCTCGCGGGGGGCGGAACTGCGCCCCTGGGCGNGCGCGGCGCCCGACCTGCGCGCGCACACCGACACCGCGCCAGTCGCCCGGGTAACATTGCTCCGTCACACCGCTGCTCTAACTTTCCTTTACACTCCGCCTCACACACCAGTCCACCTTTCTAACACTTCTGAAGGCAGTCCTGTTTACAACTGTTTACATGGATACAGCCTTCACCCATCCCCGTCACAGAAGACGTTTACATAAAGACACTCAGGTGACTGTGACTGTCTACCTACCCAGTATGTCAACACAACATATTTTGCCGTGGAGAAAACTGTACACAGGACTACTTTCAGGACTGTCAAAAACAAAGTGTACTTATCTCAGACTATATCATCTATCACTGGTGACCTACGGACCATCCACTTTGGCCCCTTTCCCGTACCAAAATGAAAGAATTATGATTTGACAATTCGTTGAATTAAAACTTGACACTTATATTATTTCAGTGTAGAACTGTTAAAAGTGAATAAACAATTTTTTTAAACTATATTCTTAAATACAAAAAATAAAAAATAAAAAAACAATCACGTAAAACCACGTTAAACGGGAAAGAACCAACAGTATCGCTAAACTTTAGAACTAGAACTAGGTATCTCATAACAATGAAAATGCGTGATGCCATTTTGAAAGTTTCGCGGATCAACCTAGGACCTAGCCACGTGGTCAACGGACCTTGGTTTGAGAACCACTACTCTACGGTACTGATCCTCAACTTTGGTTTACAAAAAGTTAGTGTTTTTTAGACTATTTTCTGATCTTCTGGATGGTGATGTGTGTCCTTGGTTCCGCGGTTCAAGTAGCGGGTAGAGCTCTCGCCTCCCATCAAGGCGCACCGAGTTCGATTCCCAGCGGGTTTTCTCGGGGATCTTCTGTTTCCCTCGTCCTTGCATTTCGGCGCTGCTCCATATACACCTCGCTTCACCCTCATCGGCTCTCAAGACCTCGTTGTTTAATAGCGGCCCAAACCTCTCCACTCCACTAACAGTCCACAGTAATGTGAAAAGGGGACAGGGCCCGTGGTGAGTTCGTTCGGCTTTCCTCCGATATGACGTCAGATACACTGAATTGGAGATCAAGTTCTGAGCTCACACTGGTTTAAGCTCTGCATAATCGCTCTAGCCTAGCGTATACAGTAAGCCACAGTGCGTTCTCACATGTTTTTACTAAATAAGTTACGCCTGGCGTGAGATGCACGTAAATTCGCATTTAGTTGGTTATAAATTAAATAAATGATTACGTCTGTGTAAGATGTGTTTTTTATCTATTTGTACAAGTAAGCAAGTTTGTGTGCATTAGCCAGGAAACTTCACATATCGCTATACGCTATTCACAGTAACATGAGCACTCTAGGAAGCCTTCTCATTTGGAATACTAGCCAATAAATATATTTTATATTAGTCTTCGACGTTAACTTCCGAGTGCGGGAGAATATTACTTACATGTCAATATTTATTCAAAAGGTGGTTAAAGGATAAAAAAATGGCTGAAAGTATAAAGTAACGCGGGAGTCAAAAGTGCTCAATTTACTGCAAACAGCCTATACCAGTAGAGAATATGAATTATCACCTCTCTCGAGTTATGTTCATGCAACAGTGGGGGGAAAAAAGGAAAGGAAAAAATATTTATTGAACGTGTTGATACAGTGCAAAATAAAATATTAATTACACATGTAAACATTTGTTTAAAACCTTTGTTCAGTCGCATAAACATAGCTTCGCAGAATACAGCACTGCAGCGTTTCTCTTAACTTAACATGGCGCCCGACCAACATTGAATTCGTTGACGCACTACTGATGCCGTATTCCAATTAGCACTTTTTGTCAACCAAATGGTCATGCGACCCGATTCTGCCAACAAAATGATTTACGTGTTTAGGTAATTTGCATTTAGCGTTTTGTCAACTTCCAAGGTGACAAACTGCCAAATACAAAATATCACTTCACCGTCATATTTAGTTTTGCATGTTTGAAACGTTTTAATAAACATACAGGCGAGGTTATTGAAATAAACAGACTTCTATCGTACAATAATTATTTCACAAAGCTGCTGGAATATTCTTGAAATAGGTTTTTTTTTTCATTACACAATTTTTAAGTAACAATATTTCGTCATACCGAAATAGTTTTATTTTGTTGATTTCAAATTTGAAACGGTTCTCTAACAACTTTCGAGAGCAATTACTGTTATTTTAAGACACCGTGGAGTTTTAATTTTGGAATCTGGACACACCAAAATAATAGTGGCATGCCATGCCACACAGCTGAATGCGGCATTCAGCTGTGTGGTATGCCGACTTGAAACTTACAAAATGCCAAATAAAAATTATAAAAAACGAAAACCCAAAACGTATTGGAACACGGCCTGAGCACAGAAGTTTTGTTTTTTTTAAGTTACTGTTGTGTTACGACGGTCCGTCGTCGCCTAACCTCCCGGCCATCTGTCACCAGCCAACGGCGTGCGTCACTCACGCCACAAAGGCCAGACCTGTCCTCACGTGGCGTAACGCGTGTTGTGAGGAGGGGAGATATGAGGTGCCTGTGATAAACATCTCGCACCTGGCGGCGACCAACACTTCCCTGAAGGTCGAGGATTGCCTCCTTCGGCCATGAAACCTCTCGACGCTGGACACGGGACAGGGTCATGTGGGGCATGTATGTGTATGAGCATAATTATCCAGACAGGAATAGCGCCGGTATACATACAGAATGATCCCGCCGGCGACAGTTTTTGTTCATGCGTGTACGGAGGTGCGCGAATGTGTTCCGAATGGTTCTGTGAGAGGCGTCGATGACGTATGGAGACTTCGGCGTTCTCACGAGCGAGTGCTGAGGTGTTTGTGGTTGGCCGGGCGTCCGAGCGGAGGTTGGAAGATCACGAGAGATTGACGCATTGGTGCAACTGGACTGATTTACGATATTGGACCACATTGTTTGTGATAGCACGAATAATTATTTATTAATCTCATTTATTTGATGAAATATTCAGAAGCTGTTTATTAAGTTATACATAGGCTTGCAATGGAATGCATTAGTCTAATGTGGAAGAAGCAACTATATAAGGTATTTTTGCAGCACCGTAATTAAATTAGAAGATTAATTGTATGGTCTTGATTAAGGCGTCCATTCCTCCCGAGCATGGCCACACCCAGACGTATTCAAAATTATATTACAGAAAGTGGTCATCCCCAGCCGTTTCCTTATTTCACAATACGTTTGGGAATGGGTGAAGAGTGAGTGAAGAGACGTGGGCGGCTCAACATCAAGGTCTAGACAGCCGATGAGAGTAAAGTGAGGTGAGGATGGAGCAGCGTCGGAATGCAAGGGCGGGGGAAACGGAAAATCAGCCGACCAGCTGCATCGTGGGGCACGATTCCAACATGCTAAAATCCTGAGGGGGAAGGGCTGCAGGGAATCGAACCCGGTTCGCCTTGGTGGGGTGTTTGGGAAGAAACTATGCCTTCTTCCGTACGAAGACACACCGCTCCGTGAAACTTGTAAGATCTGATTCGCAGTTAATTTAACACATTCGCAAACTCGAGTGTTGGGTCATGCGGTAGCGTGTCGAACTCGCATTCAGGAGGTTGTGGGTACGTTCCCGGCCGACTGCACCGAGGGTGTTTTTTTTCCCAAAGTGGTTTTTCCATCCCCACTCCAGGCAAATGACGGTGCATATAAACCCTCCCAATTCCTTACCCTGTGCCTTACTGTATGAAGGCCTAAAGCTATGGGCGTGAACATATTAAATAAATAAAAATTACTATTCAATGGGGTCTTGTATACAGTAAAATAATCCCCAATGTACTATAAAAAATAGTTTAATGTCTTGCATATTTTTAATTTGGCAGCATTGTACCTTGTTTCCTATCGTTTTATACGCGATGGAGTAAGAATAGGTATGCTAGTAACTTTATATTAAAATGTCACATTGGTTACTTAACGACGCGCGGGTAATGTTGATTTTTAATATGACAGAAGATACATAATGGCCTTCAAAGATGAAACTAAGTAGTGTAGATTTTTTTAAGTGTTTGTAAAATTACAAACCAAGAAGACATAGTACTTGCAGAGCCTACGGAATTAGCATATTCGTCAAAATAAAGTTTTTTTTTTACTTATAGGAAAAAATTTAAAATATATATATTTACAATACGCGCTGCTTACGCATTACTTTCTGATATTGCTGTAGTAAAGCATATAAAAATTCACCAGGCATGGTTTTAGTCTCTTTTAGAAATAAATAAACAGCCAAGCAAGATGATGTTGCACGTCGCTGCCTGGAGTTTCCTGTCCATAGGAAGGCGCCGAGAGCTGGAGGTAACATTTGTAACGTTAAACGAAGCGAGCGACCTATCATAAAGGACGCCGCCGCACACACCGATAAACTTATCGTATCTTACGCCTCGCTGACCCTGAGCAAGTTGTTTCTCCATTTAACACGCAAGAACGCCGTCGTCATCACCATTACCTTTCCCAGAACAACTTGGATTGCCGAGAACGTTCAATACGGCACCTACCTCAAGTATAAATACCACATGCGGTCCTCTGAGGGGAGAGCGATTAAGAGCCGAGATTTTGGCGTCTCGTGCGACCTTAAGCGACAGTTACGCTATTCCGGAGAGGCGAGGGACGACTGCAGCGATCTGCGATAGTGCATCGGCGAGCTTGTGTGCAGTGAAGGGTGGGACTGATCTGCGGGACTGTGGACTGGATGCGCGAGTGAAAAGACATTCGGGACAATGGAAATATACAGTTTTAACTAAATGTACCGAAACAATTGGGGCAGTTTAAGAGACATTAGCAAGAGTAAAGACAGTGATAAAGACTTTTATTTTCATTAAGACCTCCGTCCTTCACGAACTCAGATATGCCCCTCAGGCATTCTTGTAACAATATATTTCATGTTGATACCCTGTGTCTCACGTGCGTTTCACTGCAACTGAAATATAAACTTGTAACATCGATGCCATAGATAGTTTTCTCGATGCCGACTGCAATGCTGACACTATCATGTCAATTATGCTAAGGGGACAGCTTGTGCACCAAGAAATGCAAACTAACCGATAAGTCTTCACGATAAACAATTGTGGACACTGCTGCCAACTTACGGTTTACCTTAATGCTATTAGGGAGAGGTTTCTGACAATTAAAAAATTGACAATATCTTATTACTACAGTAAAGACTGCTACCAGATTTCCATTCCCATTACAGAGCCGGTAAGTATGCTAACGTCTTCGGAAATTGTGCGGCAGCAGGTGAGACCAACGTATTCTTGGATTTATCAAACCATATACTTTATTCAGGATCTGTTATAAAATGTTGTCACAGTCAAGGCACTGTTCACGATTACGTATATTTCCTTAAATCAACAGTGATGACATTCATTTATTATTTTCTCGTGTAGTGTCTGTGGCAAGTCATTATGCACGGTTACCTATCTGAAAAATCCAGTAAGGTGGCCGACTAATCCCTCTGCTAATGGTGAGCACGACCCTAGTCACTACCTCATTAAGCTGTCTTTTATGCAGCCATTTCCGTTCCATGGTGGAAGATGCTCATTAATTTTATCTTTACACTTGTTCAGTTGAACGATGAACCTTCCGCAGTCATCATTTGCAGCAAAATATATATATAAAATAAACTTGCATAATGAAAACGCGTAAGAAATTAATTACCGGCTAATAAACCTGTCACGGCAGAGTGAAACTAAGGTATAAAGCGCCGCAGTGTTGTGGTCACTGCACNGTGAAACTAAGGTATAAAGCGCCACAGTGTTGTGGTCACTGCACATAGCAATTATCAGGCTGCAAATAAATAAAAGCAAACGTTAGCTTAGAGGATATACCATGCCTCACATTCACTACATAGTTTAAAGGATTTCCTGAAACTCGTTAAAACGCCGTTACTGCCACTAAACTGTTTAAACTCCGTCTCATATATGCCTAATCAATTCAAAAGGGAAACAATAATTATGGCTGTAAGCCTATTTGTAATTTTTACACGTGCGAATATGCGACGACGCCATATAAAAAAAAAAAATCGGCTACAGATAAAGAGCGGTCGTAAATTTTCACGCCTTGTTACTGTTATTTAGAGTTCCACAAAACCGGTCGCCCGCCCTACCTCACCGCGCGAATTCAATTCCTGTCTCCCTATCACACGTATGGAAACTCGTTCTTGAGGAGCAGATAATCCTGATATTCTCCGCACATTACTAGCACATTTTCCAGTCATAGTTGCTGCCTATGGAGCTTATATGAGAAAACTTTTATACTAAAAGAGTTCATTACTTTAGACCATTCATGGATACTTCCTACTTATCTGAAGCCCTGATAAAGTTCCACTTTCAGGCTATTCCTCCGTCTCATGAAAACGAAACTTAACCTAGTCTGAAAAATTAAACGAAAAGGACAACGCGCCGTAGTTTCGCGAATTCAATTTCATAGTATCTTGCACGAGAACAGTAGAGGAGAAATGGCGCTTTGGCACACGGGGCTGGGGACTAAGAGCGCCGGAGCTGTTGATACACTGTAATTCCGGTCCCCGANTCCAGTCATAGTTGCTGCCTATGGAGCTTATATGAGAAAACTTTTATACTAAAAGAGTTCATTACTTTAGACCATTCATGGATACTTGCTACTTATCTGAAGCCCTGGTAAAGTTCCACTTTCAGGCTATTCCTGTCTCATGAAAAGGAAACTTAACCTAGTCTGGAAAATTAAACCAAAAGGACAACGCGCCGTAGTTTCGCGAATTCAATTTCATAGTATCTTGCACGAGAACAGTAGAGGAGAAATGGCGCTTTGGCACACGGGGCTGGGGACTAAGAGCGCCGGAGCTGTTCATACACTGTAATTCCGGTCCCCGGGGGCCATCTTGTCCACCATCTTGGATCAATGTCACATTGACCTTGACCTTTCACTCCGGCGACCTTTGACCCAAAAAAAATTTATTAAATAAAAGTTTATTTTAAAATACTCAAATTTTCGGAGGTTCCCCACACCCCCGCCCTTAGGTCATCTTGGTAGGTGCAATTCACCATCTTGGTAGGAGTCACAGCCACCTTCCACTATCTTGGTTTTCAAGTTTGTCATTTGTTTATACATTACTGGAGATTGTCTCTCGCCTTCGTTCGACTACCATATTGGATTTCACATGTTTTCATCACCTAGGTGGCGCTAGTGTATTAATGTACCCACCAGACGAGTTGACGATTTAGCCACCAGGTGGCNAGGGCCATCTTGTCCACCATCTTGGATCAATGTCACATTGACCTTGACCTTTCACTCCGGCGACCTTTGACCCAAAAAAAATTTATTAAATAAAAGTTTATTTTAAAATACTCAAATTTTCGGAGGTTCCCCACACCCCCGCCCTTAGGTCATCTTGGTAGGTGCAATTCACCATCTTGGTAGGAGTCACAGCCACCTTCCACTATCTTGGTTTTCAAGTTTGTCATTTGTTTATACATTACTGGAGATTGTNTTGGTAGGAGTCACAGCCACCTTCCACTATCTTGGTTTTCAAGTTTGTCATTTGTTTATACATTACTGGAGATTGTTTCTCGCCTTCGTTCGACTACCATATTGGATTTCATTTGTTTTCATCACCTAGGTGGCGCTAGTGTATTAATGTACCCACCAGACGAGTTGACGATTTAGCCACCAGGTGGCAGCTACATTTGTTTAGATTTATAAAGTATAGGTTGCGCTGTCGGCGCCCTCCATATTAGATTCTATTTTTAATACCTGGGTGACGCTATTTTCTCGATTTCGTCACAAGGCGAGCTGCCGATTTAGCCACCAGGTGGCAGCCATAATATATTATGTTTTTTAAAGTATAGGTGGTGCTGTCGGCACCCTCCATGTTAGATTCAATTTTCAACAAATAGGTGGCAACTATTTCTTGATTGCACTGCCACGCGAGCTGCCGGTAGCCGCTCATTCTGACGATTTAGTAGCAAAGTGAGCTGTCACCACTAATATTTATAGTTCTAAGGAAAGTTGTAATTTTTCATTTGTATTTTTAAAAAAAATATTTTTCCAATCAGCAGTATACCTATTNTCACCACTAATATTTATAGTTATAAGGAAAGTTGTAATTTTTCATTTGTATTTAAAAAAAAAATATTTTTCCAATCATCAGTATACCTATCAGCATAAATTATTAAATACATATATTTTTTGAATTAAGATATTTAATTAAGACCGAACAAAACATTTTTTACCATTTAAATTGAATTTTATTCTGTTACCCCTCACCACACAACTTTAGACCGACCGATTATTCACCATAGCTCAATCCCTTATCACTAACGCTCTTGTTTTTAGTATTGTTTGCCAGAGCATGCTAGTGTGGCGAAAGTATTTCATGCGAACAATGACGACCCTCGGCAAAGTTTCTCGTCTGATGCTAGAGATAACAAATCGCTCTCTCACCCCTCGTCTTTTAGCATTGTGATCGGTAAGTTCGGATATTCAGTTCCATCAGGTCGCAGGATATTATCAAGAGTGCACGTAATACGCACATATATTTCAGCGAAATTATAAATCTGCTCAAATTTGGAGTATTGGTTCGGGCCAGTCCACCATATGCATGGTGGACTAGTATCTCGGGAATAAAACAATGTTTGAGTTGGCGTAATTCATAAAAAAATACTTGGTTTTTTAAATGTATATATTTACCAGCCATATAATTTACAATGACGTTGCCTCTGTACCCGTGCCGCTACTGTAACACTTCGTTTGCATTCACCAAATGTGCTCGAAGACACGAAAAGTATGGATGTTCGAATAATGCAGATAGAGTGATATAAGTGTCGAAACTGTGGCATGGCATTTGCTAGATGCGATAACTTGCAGAGGCATGCAAAAAGTCTGCGTAGCTGTTGGACCGTCACCTGCCAAAATCCATCGTGTACAGTCTCCTTCACCGCAGCATATGAGTGTAATTCCCACAAAACCAAGGGTTCAGGATGAGTATCCACCATCGTGCCAGCGACCATCACGCCCAAGAATCGTGGCAGGGTCTGTGTTGGATAACGACGATGGTTTCGTGGAAGTCCAAACTGCATTCGATCACAGTCTAAATACCAATGCCTCCACAACGACAGCTGGTATTCTAAGGACGTTTGCGTATTTTTTAGCTCGAATGGGGGCAAAACATCTTTGTTGGCTCTCTATATAAACACGCCACCATTAAAATTTAATGTATGGCTCGAACGCAGCTTTGCAAAACTGACCCCACTCAACGAAAGGAAGGTATTCGAATCGAAGGCAAGATATCTAAATTACTGTAAAACCTCATACTGTAAATATGTCATGAGAAAGAAGCATACAAACTGCGTGTTTCGGAGTAAATATGAAGGAAAAATCAATCACCGAGTGCCCCTTCCCCTCTAAACAACATGCCTGCCCTCTTCAGAAAAACATTTGTTTGAAATTCATGTTGGAAAAAATCATGTTCCGTGTACGGATGGGTTATGCAGCTTTCTATAAAGTATTCGTTACTCGAAAAATCCAGAAACAGAGTTAAAACTACTTCGCTATCCCCGCGATATGCGATATGCACAGGGAAGTAGTCCGTGCGTTCCTCCTCACCAAGGCATAGACGCCCATCATTAAAAACATTTCCTCCCAAGTTAGAATAAGTACATTAGGAAATTTAGGCAGCGGGGAAAAAATACCCATAAGGTTACTCCACGTGCGGGATTTTTTTTATGAATTACGCGAACTCAAACATAGTTTTATTCCCGAGATACTAGTCCACCATGCATATGGTGGACTGGCCCGAACCAATACTCCAAATTTGAGCAGATTTATAATTTCGCTGAAATATATGTGCGTATTACGTGCACTCTTGATAATATCCTGCGACCTGATGGAATTGAATATCCGAACTTACCGATCAGAATGCTAAAAGACGAGGGGTGAGAGAGCGATTTGTCATCTCTAGCATCAGACGAGAAACTTTGCTGAGGGTCGTCATTGTTCGCATGAAATACTTTCGCCACACTAGCATGCTCTGGCAAACAATACTAAAAACAAGAGCGTTAGTGATAAGGGATTAAGCTATGGTGAATAATCGGTCGGTCTAAAGTTATGAGGTGAGGGGTAACAGAATAAAATTCAATTTAAATGGTAAAAAATGTTTTGTTCGGTCTTAATTAAATATCTTAGTTGAAAAAATACATAGATTTAATAATTTATGCTGATAGGTATACTGCTGATTGGAAAAATATTTTTTTTAAAAATACAAATGAAAAATTACAACTTTCCTTATAACTATAAATATTAGTGGTGACAGCTCACTTTGCGACTAAATCGTCAGAATGAGCGGCTACCGGCAGCTCGCGTGGCAGTGCAATCAAGAAATAGTTGCCACCTATTTGTTGAAAATTGAATCTAACATGGAGGGTGCCGACAGCACCACTTATACTTAAAAAACATTATGAAATATGGCTGCCGCCTGGTGGCTAAATCGATAACTCATCTGGTGGGTAAATTAATAAAGTAGCGCCACCTAGGTGATGAAAACATACGAAATCCGATATGGCAGTCGAACGAAGGTGAGAGACAAATTCCAGTAATGTATAAACAAATGACAAACGAGAAAACCAAGACGGTGAACGGTGGCTGTGACGCCTACCAAGATGGCGGACTGGACTTACCAAGATTGCGGAATGAGAATGGGTGGAGGAGGCTGTGGGGAACCTCCGGAAATTTAAGTTTTTTAAATAAATTATTTATTGATTTCTAAATAATTTTTCTAAAATTTTTAATATTTTTTATGTGAATTGGATTTTTTTAAATTTGTTTGTATTGTTTGGATCAAGGGTCACTTGGGTCAAAGGTCAAGGCCACATGGATCCAAGACGGCGGACAAGATGGCCGTTTGGGGACAGGAATTACCGAGCATGAACAGCTCCGACGCACCGATCCCCCAGCCCCTGCGCTAAAGTACCCATTTCTCCTTTACTGAGAACTATTTCATACTGGGCATTACAAACAAGTCTATTTTATCGCTGTTTTTATTTGTATTAACTATCAATGAAATATTGTAATTTATAGATAAACTACAAGTAAAAGTTCGATTTAACCAGAAATGAAATACTTTTGTGTTAGCATAATTGTAAAACGCTTGTGATACGAGACATATTTGGGAAACGACCAAACACGTCACACGCAGTGTGATTTTTCAAATGTTTGATTCAAAAGCGTGACGATACTGCGAATAGGTTATAAGTTTGAAAGGTGTCTTTCCAAGTACCTGCTGACCGGTCGTATCAGAGATTGTTACAGTGATTACCAAAAGGAGCCCTCTTCACAGGCGAATTTATGGGTACCTACTGGNGAACTATTTCATACTGGGCATTACAAACAAGTCTATTTTATCGCTGTTTTTATTTGTATTAACTATCAATGAAATACTGTAATTTATAGATAAACTACAAGTAAAAGTTCGATTTAACCAGAAATGAAATAATTTTATGTTAACATAGTTGTAAAACGCTTGTGATACGAGACATATTTCGGACACAACCAAACACGTCACACGCAGTGTGATTTTTCAGATGTTTGATTCAAAAGCGTGACGATACTGCGAATAGGTTATAAGTTTGAAAGGTGTCTTTCCAAGTACCTGTTGATCGGTCGTATCAGAGATTGTTACAGTGATTACCAAAAGGAGCCCTCTTCACAGGCGAATTTATGGGTACCTACTGGNTCGGTCGTATCAGAGATTGTTACAGTGATTACCAAAAGGAGCCCTCTTCACAGGCGAATTTATGGGTACCTACTGGTTCGGATTCCACTCTATTATAATAATGGCGGTCCCGTTGTCTCTAAACTTGTTGAGCACAATTATTTTCCCAACCAGACGTAACTGGGCCAACGCGTGACACACATACGAACGGGACTCGCGTCCTTAGACACTGACACCGCCGTAATTCTGCTTGCATAATGTACAAGCTCGACCGCAAAGCAAAATACAAAAAGCAACTGTAACTCATTTTAGCAGAAACGCTATCACGTCCCGTTATGTAGAAGCAAGTTACACTACACAGTACCGGACACACACAATCACCTGGTCGACTCGTTCTCCGCAATTCCTGTTACTCGAACGCCCAAGTCCACGGCTGGCTCAATACTGCATGGCGTGTCGAACAGACGAAGCACTATGCCTGGTTCACTGTACGCAGATCACGCCAAACAACCAGAGCGGAAAACTAGAACAGCCAATCAGAAACCTCCGCACGAGCGGAGGAATATGCTGGAAGTGAAATTTAGCAGGGCTTCAGAAAAATTTGAAGTAACCGTGAATGTAAGATATTTAGGCTGTTAATAGTAAAATAGGTTGTTCGCGGTATAAAGTAAACACTTTTGAAACAACCCTNGAATGTAAGATATTTAGGCTGTTAATAGTAAAATAGGTTGTTCGCGGTATAAAGTAAACACTTTTGAAACAACCCTAAAAAAAATATAAAAAAAATACTGCTCTTAACTACATATTGATGCATTACGCACTGGTGTGTAGGCTGGTAGCTAACTTGGCAGCGTGTTAGAGAACAGTTCTCAACACTTTTACTGGGAGTGTAATATTTAAATTTATGTCCACTCTAAATTTTTGTTTTGTTTTATACACATCAGAGTACAAATTTGTATAATCGCAACACATTTACTGTACATTTCTAACGATTGCACACGTTTACTTGGTTGCTGATGAATAAAGTGACCAGGCCACTGGCAATGTGTTTTACATATGGCAGGAAGATACAAAATGAGAAGTGAAAGTATATCCTAAGCAGGGCTTCCAAAAATTCTCAACTAACCGTGAACGGTCTATACCATCCTTAACCATGTAAGGCGACGGTTAGGAACCTTAGTGGCCATGAGATCAGCACAACCCCCTCCGCAACCACTATGATGATCCGGGTTCGGTCCCCGATGAAGATCTGAATCCAGATGTTCGCCTGCGAGATACGTGTCGATGGTAACCGGGTTTTCTCGGGGTACTTCGATTTATCCCATTACCGCATTCCTTCGCTGCTCCCTCTTAGGGTCGCATTCCACGTCTAGTTCCGGAAAGAAAAGGCCCCATCACAGGGTCCACATCTTATACACTATTTGAAGGTAATGGCATAGAGTTCAATTTCGTGTAAATTGCAACTAGCCGACAAAGGACTCTAAGCCATAAACTTGCGCACTGCGAACAGACTCAACCTTTACAGCAGCGAAAGTATGCCTACCTGTTAAAATCTTAATTTCTGAAATGCAGATGTATTCAAACTTCTGAAGGAGAAGAAACTACTACACTTGCCAAATTATTTATGTTTCTGGTCGACTTCAAGTACCGAGATCGCTAGTTGTCAGCAGAAACTGCTTGTTCGTAATGCGTAAATAACTCCCTGAGAAATACCGAGAAACTTGAGTAAACAGCAACCAAACAATGCGAACAAAACCAAAAATTACACTTCCCAGTAATCACGTAAGATTCCTAACGGGAACACACAATTGAAGCAATTATACTAATCGGCAAGAATCATTGCAGATAGAACACAAGATAACAGAAGAATATTAACTAACGGTGACTCGGCCCCAGGCGTCACAAACAACCTACTTCAGAAAAATAGTTTGATATATCATAAACAAGGTCGTAAAATACCAACAAAATACAGGCATTAACTGCAAGTCACCT
Source organism: Clitarchus hookeri (assembly GCA_002778355.1). NCBI lineage: Eukaryota > Metazoa > Arthropoda > Insecta > Phasmatodea > Phasmatidae > Clitarchus > Clitarchus hookeri. The sequence continues at coordinate 2,994 of NQII01000858.1, read as the reverse complement.
TTGCCACTTTACTTTAAAGATAAAGCAGACATTGCTGAGCTTTTATATCAGCCAGTCGGTGAACTGCGTTTATTTTGGGCGAATAGAAGTGCTTCGCTGAACTTACTACCGAGAACGATTCTGCCACGTATGACCCAGCTACTTTAATTTTGAAATCATGCACAATTCCTGACTCATTCATAAAGCACGAATCACCAAGTAAGCAGAAGCACAACGATGAACATTTCCCCCATAATTAGTACCTTGAAATCATGGCGGGCAAATCTGCGCTAGAGTTCTGAGACCAGTAGTCCGTATAAGCCAAAATGGATTACCGATTTCACGGTATCACTGTCTTGGTCTCCCGCGTTATTTCCACGGGTTTAGAACGTTCCGCGAAGAACGTGGCGTTTCAGACCGACGTATAATTGATGGCCGCGTGCTTCCCTAGCAGCCTGCCTCCCGCTCCCAAGATCTGCCACAAGGCGCTCACACGCGATTGTTATCGACAAGACGACACGAGTCCGTTACGTAAACACATGATAGAGGCCGCGATCCAACCGTTATCGCGCTTTCTAAATGTCAGCACGTATAAGTAGCACCGCGTGCCAACCATCCACAATATGTTTACAATGTACGTGTTGCGCAACCATTTGCCGAAAGCGCGAAACTCGTTAAAAATGCTTGCGTCCACTCATGTGCGTGCGTGCGTGCATAGGCAAACTGGAGAAAAATATAAATTGAATTATGCACTCTACTTCGTCGAAAACCTTCTGAAAATGTAGTGTACATGCTAACACAGACATTTAAAAGGGGTACAAAAAATTTACTGAAATATTCCCATTTTTGTAGACATGAAAAGTGGAGTGGAGTGATCCGGACGGTGAGGATGAAATGAGGTGTAAATGGAGCAGTGTCGGAATGCAAGAGCGGGGAAAACCGGACATTCCCGAGGAAACCCGCCGACCAGCGGCATCGTCCGGCACGAATCTCACAGGAGAAAATCCGGGGACCTAGCCGGGAATCGAACTAGGTTCGCCTTGGTGGGAGGCGAGTAGGCTAACCACTACACCACCACGACCCCGATTGGCAAAGAAACAAAGCTTCAGCAGGAACGATGAGTGGGCCCAAAATAAAAACGCTACCCAAAGTGATTCTGGAAAAAAAAACATACCCTTGTTTACTGCCTTTCCCGTGCGGGAACAAACAAGGCGAAAATGGCCGCGGAGCGGCGATGATGAATGGCCTGGGAGGAACATCTGCCGACTGCGCTGCCCACACGCAGGACTGCCGCGCCAACTCGCAATGCGGGGCGACCAGGAATAAACAAGGCGTCACGCGCGAATCTTTCGGTCGCCGAAATCACCGCCAGGCACGAAACCGAGAACGGTAGNATGTGGTCTAACCCCGCCCCACCATTTTTCAGCCAGCAGGGGTTTCGGCCCCCTAGCTTGCTCTACAGTGTTCGGCCATTACATCAGTTGCAATAAGTAGCTATTGATAACTGATGGTAAACTGCTTGCCTCATTTTTTTATTTACTGGTGTTTACATTACCAACACGAAAATGAGTGCTACATTCGTTCATAACCGCGCGCACAAACATATGACGTTCAGTAAGACGCAGAGCAATAAGGTTAAAATGACCGTAGTTATTGCCCCTTCCTCAGGAAACAAGAAGGCAGTACCTATAGGTGTGGTAAACAGATTTTCCCCTTTTCTGCGCATATCCCTAACACTGGCTCGCGAACTGCCCTCAGAAATGTCGAAGCGACGAGTTCAAACACTGACGTTCCCAACTGCATCAAAACTTGGTCAGAGAAAGTGTGTTGAAATTTCAAGGCACATGTACGAGTTAACTTTGGTCCTAAACCACGTGGTTTCAACAGCTCTAGAGGGGAAAAAAAGCTGTTCAGTTTTGTACACGCGAGATGGTTACCGCGTAGCTGATATGCGCTCTTTATTCCACATTCACTTTACGGTTTACACCGCATAAACAAGTTCCTAAAGTTATTGTAACATGCGAGTATGTCTTTTCCAGCAAACAAGCATGAACGATTTTGGCGGCACGTAACTGATGATATCTTGAGCATCGATGGGGGTGAAGTAAGTTGACGAAAAAAAGCACGCACGGAGAGCAATAGCGGAGGAAATAAATTACTCCGAAAAAAACACGGCAACGTCCGCCACGTGCGAATTTTCCATGTCTGGCCTCGCCGGGAGTCGAACACGATCCGTCGTGGTATGAGGCGAGTGGTTTTACCACTAGAGGCACCACCGCCGTCTTTGAGATTACACCCACAAAAACGCGACTCCGTCTACACACCCACGCACACGCGAGCGCGCACACACACACATGCACACACAAGTTGCGCCAGGCATCCGTCAAACAGATGACAATGAATGGCGTAGGCTTGGTTCCCACTAGAGTACAGATTTTCAAGATAACTAGTAACAAGTTAATGCAGGGCCACTCACTGCACCAACAGCGCACGTGATTTAGCTGCGCATAGTTAGGTAAGGCTTCTATGACAGACGGAAATAGAGGCTCGAAGATTCGGGAAAGGGGAGGTAATCAACAGCCGTGGCCAGTAGGCACCATCCTGGCATTCGCCTGGAGTGATCTCAGTAAACCGTGTAAAACCGGGAATCAAACGCCGTGTCTTCTAGAAAGCGAGGCCAGTATTCTAACACTATGCCTGTCAAACAGATGACAATGAATGGCGTAGGCTTGGTTCCCACTAGAGTACAGATTTTCAAGATAACTAGTAACAAGCTAATGCAGGGCCACTCACTGCACCAACAGCGCACGTGATTTAGCTGCGTATAGTTAGGTAAGGCTTCTATGACAGACGGAAATAGAGGCTCGAAGATTCGGGAACGGGGAGGTAATCAACAGCCGTGGCCAGTAGGCACCATCCTGGCATTCGCCTGGAGTGATTTCAGTAAACCGTGTAAAACCGGGAATCAAACGCCGTGTCTTCTAGAAAGCGAGGCCAGTATTCTAACACTATGCC